>CAJVQJ010000036.1:0-250285 GCA_911387685.1 Dolichovespula media
CGTCGTTATTATCGTCGTTATTATCGTCGTTAATATCGTCGTTACTAACGTCATTATCATCGTTGTTATCGTCCTTATCATCCTCATAATTATTATCGTTAATATCGTCGTTATTTTGTCATAAACATCGTCGTTAATATCGTCGTTATTATCGTCATTATCATCGTTGTTATCGTCCTTATCATCCTCATAATTATCGTCGTTAATATCGTCGTTATTTTGTCATAATCATAGTCGTTAATGTCGTCGTTATTATCGTCATTATCTACGTTGTTATCGTCATAAATATCATCGTTAATATCGTCGTTATTATTGTCATTATCTTCTTTTTATCGTCGTTATTATCGTCGTTAATATCGTCGTTATTATCGTCGTTATTATCGTCGTTAATATCGTCGTTAATATCGTCATTATCATCGTTGTTATCGTCCTTATTATCCTCATAATTATCGTCGTTAATATCGTCGTTATTTTGTCATAATCATCGTCGTTAATGTCGTCGTTATTATCGTCATTTTCTTCGTTGTTATCGTCATTATTAATCCACATAATTATCGCTGTTAATGTCGTCGTTATTATCGTCATTATCATCGTTGTTATCGTCCTTATCATCCTCATAATTATCGTCGTTAATATCGTCGTTATTTTGTCATAATCATCGTCGTTAATGTCGTCGTTATTATCGTCATTATCTACGTTGTTATCGTCATAAATATCATCGTTAGTATCGTCGTTATTATTGTCATTATCTTCTTTTTATCGTCGTTATTATCGTCGTTAATATCGTCGTTATTATCGTCGTTATTATCGTCGTTAATATCGTCGTTAATATCGTCATTATCATCGTTGTTATCGTCCTTATTATCCTCATAATTATCGTCGTTAATATCGTCGTTATTTTGTCATAATCATCGTCGTTAATGTCGTCGTTATTATCGTCATTATCTCCGTTGTTATCGTCATAAATATCATCGTTAATATCGTCGTTATTATTGTCATTATCTTCTTTTTATCGTCGTTAATATCGTCGTTAATATCGTCATTATAATCGTTGTTATCGTCCTTATTAATCCACATAATTATCGCTGTTAATGTCGTCGTTATTATCGTCATTATCATCGTTGTTATCGTCCTTATCATCCTCATAATTATCGTCGTTATTATCGTCGTTATTTTGTCATAATCATCGTCGTTAATGTCGTCGATATTATCGTCATTATCTTCGTTGTTATCGTCGTTATTATCGTCGTTAATATCGTCGTTATTATCGTCATTATCGTCGTTTTTATCATCATAATTATAGTCGTTATTATCGTCGTTAATATCGTCATTGTCATCGTTGTTATCGTCCTTATTATCCTCATAATTATCGTCGTTAATATCGTCGTTATTTTGTCATAATCATCGTCGTTAATGTCGTCGTTATTATCGTCATTATCTACGTTGTTATCGTCATAAACATCATCGTTAATATCGTCGTTATTATTGTCATTATCTTCTTTTTATCGTCGTTATTATCGTCGTTAATATCGTCGTTAATATCGTCGTTATTATCGTCGTTAATATCGTCGTTAATATCGTCATTATCATCGTTGTTATCGTCCTTATTATCCTCATAATTATCGTCGTTAATATCGTCGTTATTTTGTCATAATCATCGTCGTTAATGTCGTCGATATTATCGTCATTATCTTCGTTGTTATCGTCGTTATTAACGTCGTTAATAACGTCGTTATTATCGTCATTATCGTCGTTTTTATCATCATAATTATAGTCGTTATTATCGTCGTTAATATCGTCATTGTCATCGTTGTTATCGTCCTTATTATCCTCATAATTATCGTCGTTAATATCGTCGTTATTTTGTCATAATCATCGTCGTTAATGTCGTCGTTATTATCGTTATTATCTACGTTGTTATCGTCATAAATATCATCGTTAATATCGTCGTTATTATTGTCATTATCTTCTTTTTATCGTCGTTATTATCGTCGTTAATATCGTCGTTATTATCGTCGTTATTATCGTCGTTAATATCGTCGTTAATAACGTCATTATCATCGTTGTTATCGTCCTTCTCATCCTCATAATTATTATCGTTAATATCGTCGTTATTTTGTCATAAACATCGTCGTTAATATCGTCGTTATTATCGTCATTATCATCGTTGTTATCGTCCTTATCATCCTCATAATTATCGTCGTTAATATCGTCGTTATTTTGTCATAATCATCGTCGTTAATGTCGTCGTTATTATCGTCATTATCTACGTTGTTATCGTCATAAATATCATCGTTAATATCGTCGTTATTATTGTCATTATCTTCTTTTTATCGTCGTTATTATCGTCGTTAATATCGTCGTTATTATCGTCGTTATTATCGTCGTTAATATCGTCGTTAATATCGTCATTAACATCGTTGTTATCGTCCTTATTATCCTCATAATTATCGTCGTTAATATCGTCGTTATTTGGCATAATCATCGTCGTTAATGTCGTCGATATTATCGTCATTATCTTCGTTGTTATCGTCGTTATTATCGTCGTTAATATCGTCGTTATTATCGTCATTATCTTCGTTTTTATCATCATAATTATAGTCGTTATTATCGTCGTTAATATCGTCATTGTCATCGTTGTTATCGTCCTTATTATCCTCATAATTATCGTCGTTAATATCGTCGTTATTTTGTCATAATCATCGTCGTTAATGTCGTCGTTATTATCGTCATTATCTACGTTGTTATCGTCATAAATATCATCGTTAATATCGTCGTTATTATTGTCATTATCTTCTTTTTATCGTCGTTATTATCGTCGTTAATATCGTCGTTATTATCGTCGTTATTATCGTCGTTAATATCGTCGTTAATAACGTCATTATCATCGTTGTTATCGTCCATATCATCCTCATAATTATTATCGTTAATATCGTCGTTATTTTGTCATAAACATCGTCGTTAATATCGTCGTTATTATCGTCATTATCATCGTTGTTATCGTCCTTATCATCCTCATAATTATCGTCGTTAATATCGTCGTTATTTTGTCATAATCATCGTCGTTAATGTCGTCGTTATTATCGTCATTATCTCCGTTGTTATCGTCATAAATATCATCGTTAATATCGTCGTTATTATTGTCATTATCTTCTTTTTATCGTCGTTAATATCGTCGTTAATATCGTCATTATAATCGTTGTTATCGTCCTTATTAATCCACATAATTATCGCTGTTAATGTCGTCGTTATTATCGTCATTATCATCGTTGTTATCGTCCTTATCATCCTCATAATTATCGTCGTTAATATCGTCGTTATTTTGTCATAATCATCGTCGTTAATGTCGTCGATATTATCGTCATTATCTTCGTTGTTATCGTCGTTATTATCGTCGTTAATATCGTCGTTATTATCGTCATTATCGTCGTTTTTATCATCATAATTATAGTCGTTATTATCGTCGTTAATATCGTCATTATCATCGTTGTTATCGTCCTTATTATCCTCATAATTATCGTCGTTAATATCGTCGTTATTTTGTCATAATCATCGTCGTTAATGTCGTCGATATTATCGTCATTATCTTCGTTGTTATCGTCGTTATTATCGTCGTTAATATCGTCGTTATTATCGTCATTATCGTCGTTTTTATCATCATAATTATAGTCGTTATTATCGTCGTTAATATCGTCATTGTCATCGTTGTTATCGTCCTTATTATCCTCATAATTATCGTCGTTAATATCGTCGTTATTTTGTCATAATCATCGTCGTTAATGTCGTCGTTATTATCGTCATTATCTACGTTGTTATCGTCATAAATATCATCGTTAATATCGTCGTTATTATTGTCATTATCTACTTTTTATCGTCGTTATTATCGTCGTTAATATCGTCGTTATTATCGTCGTTATTATCGTCGTTAATATCGTCGTTAATATCGTCATTATCATCGTTGTTATCGTCCTTATTATCCTCATAATTATCGTCGTTAATATCGTCGTTATTTTGTCATAATCATCGTCGTTAATGTCGTCGATATTATCGTCATTATCTTCGTTGTTATCGTCCTTCTCATACTCATAATTATTATCGTTAATATCGTCGTTATTTTGTCATAAACATCGTCGTTAATATCGTCGTTATTATCGTCATTATCATCGTTGTTATCGTCCTTATCATCCTCATAATTATCGTCGTTAATATCGTCGTTATTTTGTCATAATCATCGTCGTTAATGTCGTCGTTTTATCGTCATTATCTACGTTGTTATCGTCATAAATATCATCGTTAATATCGTCGTTATTATTGTCATTATCTTCTTTTTATCGTCGTTATTATCGTCGTTAATATCGTCGTTATTATCGTCGTTATTATCGTCGTTAATATCGTCGTTAATATCGTCATTATCATCGTTGTTATCGTCCTTATTATCCTCATAATTATCGTCGTTAATATCGTCGTTATTTTGTCATAATCATCGTCGTTAATGTCGTCGATATTATCGTCATTATCTTCGTTGTTATCGTCGTTATTATCGTCGTTAATATCGTCGTTATTATCGTCATTATCGTCGTTTTTATCATCATAATTATAGTCGTTATTATCGCCGTTAATATCGTCATTGTCATCGTTGTTATCGTCCTTATTATCCTCATAATTATCGTCGTTAATATCGTCGATATTTTGTCATAATCATCGTCGTTAATGTCGTCGTTATTATCGTCATTATCTACGTTGTTATCGTCATAAATATCATCGTTAATATCGTCGTTATTATTGTCATTATCTTCTTTTTATCGTCGTTATTATCGTCGTTAATATCGTCGTTATTATCGTCGTTAATATCGTCGTTAATATCGTCATTATAATCGTTGTTATCGTCCTTATTAATCCTCATAAAAATCGTCGTTAATGTCGTCGTTATTATCGTCATTATCATCGTTGTTATCGTCCTTATCATCCTCATAATTATCGTCGTTAATATCGTCGTTATTTTGTCATAATCATCGTCGTTAATGTCGTCTTTATTATCGTCATTATCTACGTTGTTATCGTCATAAATATCATCGTTAATATCGTCGTTATTATTGTCATTATCTTCTTTTTATCGTCGTTAATATCGTCGTTAATATCGTCATTATCATCGTTATTATCGTCCTTATTATCCTCATAATTATCGTCGTTAATATCGTCGTTATTTTGTCATAATCATCGTCGTTAATATCGTCATTATCTTCGCTGTTATCGTCATAAATATCATCGTTAATATCGTCGTTATTATTGTCATTATCTTCTTTTTATCGTCGTTATTATCGTCGTTAATATCGTCGTTATTATCGTCGTTATTATCGTCGTTAATATCGTCGTTAATATCGTCATTGTCATCGTTGTTATCGTCCTTATTATCCTCATAATTATCGTCGTTAATATCGTCGATATTTTGTCATAATCATCGTCGTTAATGTCGTCGTTATTATGGTCATTATCTACGTTGTTATCGTCATAAATATCATCGTTAATATCGTCGTTATTATTGTCATTATCTTCTTTTTATCGTCGTTATTATCGTCGTTAATATTGTCGTTATTATCGTCGTTATTATCGTCGTTAATATCGTCGTTAATATCGTCATTATCATCGTTGTTATCGTCCTAATTATCCTCATAATTATCGTCGTTAATATCGTCGTTATTTTGTCATAATCATCGTCGTTAATGTCGTCGTTATTATCGTCATTATCTCCGTTGTTATCGTCATAAATATCATCGTTAATATCGTCGTTATTATTGTCATTATCTTCTTTTTATCGTCGTTAATATCGTCGTTAATATCGTCATTATAATCGTTGTTATCGTCCTTATTAATCCACATAATTATCGCTGTTAATGTCGTCGTTATTATCGTCATTATCATCGTTGTTATCGTCCTTATCATCCTCATAATTATCGTCGTTAATATCGTCGTTATTTTGTCATAATCATCGTCGTTAATGTCGTCGTTATTATCGTCATTATCTACGTTGTTATCGTCATAAATATCATCGTTAATATCGTCGTTATTATTGTCATTATCTTCTTTTTATCGTCGTTATTATCGTCGTTAATATCGTCGTTATTATCGTCGTTATTATCGTCGTTAATATCGTCGTTAATATCGTCATTATCATCGTTGTTATCGTCCTTATTATCCTCATAATTATCGTCGTTAATATCGACGTTATTTTGTCATAATCTTCGTCGTTAATGTCGTCGATATTATCGTCATAATCTTCGTTGTTATCGTCGTTATTATCGTCGTTAATATCGTCGTTATTATCGTCATTATCGTCGTTTTTATCATCATAATTATAGTCGTTATTATCGTCGTAAATATCGTCATTGTCATCGTTGTTATCCTCCTTATTATCCTCATAATTATCGTCGTTAATATCGTCGTTATTTTGTCATAATCATCGTCGTTAATGTCGTCGTTATTATCGTCATTATCTACGTTGTTATCGTCATAAATATCTTCGTTAATATCGTCGTTATTATTGTCATTATCTTCTTTTTATCGTCGTTATTATCGTCGTTAATATCGTCGTTATTATCGTCGTTATTATCGTCGTTATTATCGTCGTTAATATCGTCATTATCATCGTTGTTATCGTCCTTATTATCCTCATAATTATCGTCGTTAATATCGTCGTTATTTTGTCATAATCATCGTCGTTAATGTCGTCGTTATTATCGTCATTATCTCCGTTGTTATCGTCATAAATATCATCGTTAATATCGTCGTTATTATTGTCATTATCTTCTTTTTATCGTCGTTAATATCGTCGTTAATATCGTCATTATAGTCGTTGTTATCGTCCTTATCATCCTCATAATTATCGTCGTTAATATCGTCGTTATTTTGTCATAATCATCGTCGTTAATGTCGTCGATATTATCGTCATTATCTTCGTTGTTATCGTCGTTATTATCGTCGTTAATATCGTCGTTATTATCGTCATTATCGTCGTTTTTATCATCATAATTATAGTCGTTATTATCGTCGTTAATATCGTCATTGTCATCGTTGTTATCGTCCTTATTTTCCTCATAATTATCGTCGTTAATATCGTCGTTATTTTGTCATAATCATCGTCGTTAATGTCGTCGTTATTATCGTCATTATCTACGTTGTTATCGTCATAAATATCATCGTTAATATCGTCGTTATTATTGTCATTATCTTCTTTTTATCGTCGTTATTATCGTCGTTAATATCGTCGTTATTATCGTCGTTATTATCGTCGTTAATATCGTCGTTAATATCGTCATTATCATCGTTGTTATCGTCCTTATTATCCTCATAATTATCGTCGTTAATATCGTCGTTATTTTGTCATAATCATCGTCGTTAATGTCGTCGTTATTATCGTCATTATCTCCGTTGTTATCGTCATAAATATCATCGTTAATATCGTCGTTATTATTGTCATTATCTTCTTTTTATCGTCGTTAATATCGTCGTTAATATCTTCGTTATAATCGTTGTTATCGTCCTTATTAATCCACATAATTATCGCTGTTAATGTCGTCGTTATTATCGTCATTATCATCGTTGTTATCGTCCTTATCATCCTCATAATTATCGTCGTTAATATCGTCGTTATTTTGTCATAATCATCGTCGTTAATGTCGTCGATATTATCGTCATTATCTTCGTTGTTATCGTCGTTATTATCGTCGTTAATATCGTCGTTATTATCGTCATTATCGTCGTTTTTATCATCATAATTATAGTCGTTATTATCGTCGTTAATATCGTCATTGTCATCGTTGTTATCGTCCTTATTATCCTCATAATTATCGTCGTTAATATCGTCGTTAATTTTTCATAATCATCGTCGTTAATGTCGTCGTTATTATCGTCATTATCTACGTTGTTATCTTCATAAATATCATCGTTAATATCGTCGTTATTATTGTCACTATCTTCTTATTATCGTCGTTATTATCGTCGTTAATATCGTCGTTATTATCGTCGTTATTATCGTCGTTAATATCGTCGTTAATAACGTCATTATCATCGTTGTTATCGTCCTTATTATCCTCATAATTATCGTCGTTAATATCGTCGTTATTTTGTCATAAACATCGTCGTTAATATCGTCGTTATTATCGTTATTATCATCGTTGTTATCGTCCTTATCATCCTCATAATTATCGTCGTTAATATCGTCGTTATTTTGTCATAATCATCGTCGTTAATGTCGTCGTTATTATCGTCATTATCTACGTTGTTATCGTCATAAATATCATCGTTAATATCGTCGTTATTATTGTCATTATCTTCTTTTTATCGTCGTTATTATCGTCGTTAATATCGTCGTTGTTATCGTCGTTATTATCGTCGTTAATATCGTCGTTATTATCGTCATTATCGTCGTTTTTATCATCATAATTATAGTCGTTATTATCGTCGTTAATATCGTCATTGTCATCGTTGTTATCGTCCTTATTATCCTCATAATTATCGTCGTTAATATCGTCGTTAATTTTTCATAATCATCGTCGTTAATGTCGTCGTTATTATCGTCATTATCTACGTTGTTATCTTCATAAATATCATCGTTAATATCGTCGTTATTATTGTCACTATCTTCTTTTTATCGTCGTTATTATCGTCGTTAATATCGTCGTTATTATCGTCGTTATTATCGTCGTTAATATCGTCGTTAATAACGTCATTATCATCGTTGTTATCGTCCTTATTATCCTCATAATTATCGTCGTTAATATCGTCGTTATTTTGTCATAAACATCGTCGTTAATATCGTCGTTATTATCGTCATTATCATCGTTGTTATCGTCCTTATCATCCTCATAATTATCGTCGTTAATATCGTCGTTATTTTGTCATAATCATCGTCGTTAATGTCGTCGTTATTATCGTCATTATCTACGTTGTTATCGTCATAAATATCATCGTTAATATCGTCGTTATTATTGTCATTATCTTCTTTTTATCGTCGTTATTATCGTCGTTAATATCGTCGTTATTATCGTCGTTATTATCGTCGTTAATATCGTCGTTAATATCGTCATTATCATCGTTGTTATCGTCCTTATTATCCTCATAATTATCGTCGTTAATATCGTCGTTATTTTGTCATAATCATCGTCGTTAATGTCGTCGATATTATCGTCATTATCTTCGTTGTTATCGTCGTTATTATCGTCGTTAATATCGTCGTTATTATCGTCATTATCGTCGTTTTTATCATCATAATTATAGTCGTTATTATCGTCGTTAATATCGTCATTGTCATCGTTGTTATCGTCCTTATTTTCCTCATAATTATCGTCGTTAATATCGTCGTTATTTTGTCATAATCATCGTCGTTAATGTCGTCGTTATTATCGTCATTATCTACGTTGTTATCGTCATAAATATCGTCGTTATTATTGTCATTATCTTCTTTTTATCGTCGTTATTATCGTCGTTAATATCGTCGTTATTATCGTCGTTATTATCGTCGTTAATATCGTCGTTAATATCGTCATTATCATCGTTGTTATCGTCCTTATTATCCTCATAATTATCGTCGTTAATATCGTCGTTATTTTGTCATAATCATCGTCGTTAATGTCGTCGTTATTATCGTCATTATCTCCGTTGTTATCGTCATAAATATCATCGTTAATATCGTCGTTATTATTGTCATTATCTTCTTTTTATCGTCGTTAATATCGTCGTTAATATCTTCGTTATAATCGTTGTTATCGTCCTTATTAATCCACATAATTATCGCTGTTAATGTCGTCGTTATTATCGTCATTATCATCGTTGTTATCGTCCTTATCATCCTCATAATTATCGTCGTTAATATCGTCGTTATTTTGTCATAATCATCGTCGTTAATGTCGTCGATATTATCGTCATTATCTTCGTTGTTATCGTCGTTATTATCGTCGTTAATATCGTCGTTATTATCGTCATTATCGTCGTTTTTATCATCATAATTATAGTCGTTATTATCGTCGTTAATATCGTCATTGTCATCGTTGTTATCGTCCTTATTATTCTCATAATTATCGTCGTTAATATCGTCGTTAATTTTTCATAATCATCGTCGTTAATGTCGTCGTTATTATCGTCATTATCTACGTTGTTATCTTCATAAATATCATCGTTAATATCGTCGTTATTATTGTCACTATCTTCTTTTTATCGTCGTTATTATCGTCGTTAATATCGTCGTTATTATCGTCGTTATTATCGTCGTTAATATCGTCGTTAATAACGTCATTATCATCGTTGTTATCGTCCTTATTATCCTCATAATTATCGTCGTTAATATCGTCGTTATTTTGTCATAAACATCGTCGTTAATATCGTCGTTATTATCGTCATTATCATCGTTGTTATCGTCCTTATCATCCTCATAATTATCGTCGTTAATATCGTCGTTATTTTGTCATAATCATCGTCGTTAATGTCGTCGTTATTATCGTCATTATCTACGTTGTTATCGTCATAAATATCATCGTTAATATCGTCGTTATTATTGTCATTATCTTCTTTTTATCGTCGTTATTATCGTCGTTAATATCGTCGTTGTTATCGTCGTTATTATCGTCGTTAATATCGTCGTTATTATCGTCATTATCGTCGTTTTTATCATCATAATTATAGTCGTTATTATCGTCGTTAATATCGTCATTGTCATCGTTGTTATCGTCCTTATTATCCTCATAATTATCGTCGTTAATATCGTCGTTAATTTTTCATAATCATCGTCGTTAATGTCGTCGTTATTATCGTCATTATCTACGTTGTTATCTTCATAAATATCATCGTTAATATCGTCGTTATTATTGTCACTATCTTCTTTTTATCGTCGTTACTATCGTCGTTAATATCGTCGTTATTATCGTCGTTATTATCGTCGTTAATATCGTCGTTAATAACGTCATTATCATCGTTGTTATCGTCCTTATTATCCTCATAATTATCGTCGTTAATATCGTCGTTATTTTGTCATAAACATCGTCGTTAATATCGTCGTTATTATCGTCATTATCATCGTTGTTATCGTCCTTATCATCCTCATAATTATCGTCGTTAATATCGTCGTTATTTTGTCATAATCATCGTCGTTAATGTCGTCGTTATTATCGTCATTATCTACGTTGTTATCGTCATAAATATCATCGTTAATATCGTCGTTATTATTGTCATTATCTTCTTTTTATCGTCGTTATTATCGTCGTTAATATCGTCGTTATTATCGTCGTTATTATCGTCGTTAATATCGTCGTTAATATCGTCATTATCATCGTTGTTATCGTCCTTATTATCCTCATAATTATCGTCGTTAATATCGTCGTTATTTTGTCATAATCATCGTCGTTAATGTCGTCGATATTATCGTCATTATCTTCGTTGTTATCGTCGTTATTATCGTCGTTAATATCGTCGTTATTATCGTCATTATCGTCGTTTTTATCATCATAATTATAGTCGTTATTATCGTCGTTAATATCGTCATTGTCATCGTTGTTATCGTCCTTATTTTCCTCATAATTATCGTCGTTAATATCGTCGTTATTTTGTCATAATCATCGTCGTTAATGTCGTCGTTATTATCGTCATTATCTACGTTGTTATCGTCATAAATATCATCGTTAATATCGTCGTTATTATTGTCATTATCTTCTTTTTATCGTCGTTATTATCGTCGTTAATATCGTCGTTATTATCGTCGTTATTATCGTCGTTAATATCGTCGTTAATATCGTCATTATCATCGTTGTTATCGTCCTTATTATCCTCATAATTATCGTCGTTAATATCGTCGTTATTTTGTCATAATCATCGTCGTTAATGTCGTCGTTATTATCGTCATTATCTCCGTTGTTATCGTCATAAATATCATCGTTAATATCGTCGTTATTATTGTCATTATCTTCTTTTTATCGTCGTTAATATCGTCGTTAATATCTTCGTTATAATCGTTGTTATCGTCCTTATTAATCCACATAATTATCGCTGTTAATGTCGTCGTTATTATCGTCATTATCATCGTTGTTATCGTCCTTATCATCCTCATAATTATCGTCGTTAATATCGTCGTTATTTTGTCATAATCATCGTCGTTAATGTCGTCGATATTATCGTCATTATCTTCGTTGTTATCGTCGTTATTATCGTCGTTAATATCGTCGTTATTATCGTCATTATCGTCGTTTTTATCATCATAATTATAGTCGTTATTATCGTCGTTAATATCGTCATTGTCATCGTTGTTATCGTCCTTATTATCCTCATAATTATCGTCGTTAATATCGTCGTTAATTTTTCATAATCATCGTCGTTAATGTCGTCGTTATTATCGTCATTATCTACGTTGTTATCTTCATAAATATCATCGTTAATATCGTCGTTATTATTGTCACTATCTTCTTTTTATCGTCGTTATTATCGTCGTTAATATCGTCGTTATTATCGTCGTTATTATCGTCGTTAATATCGTCGTTAATAACGTCATTATCATCGTTGTTATCGTCCTTATTATCCTCATAATTATCGTCGTTAATATCGTCGTTATTTTGTCATAAACATCGTCGTTAATATCGTCGTTATTATCGTCATTATCATCGTTGTTATCGTCCTTATCATCCTCATAATTATCGTCGTTAATATCGTCGTTATTTTGTCATAATCATCGTCGTTAATGTCGTCGTTATTATCGTCATTATCTACGTTGTTATCGTCATAAATATCATCTTTAATATCGTCGTTATTATTGTCATTATCTTCTTTTTATCGTCGTTATTATCGTCGTTAATATCGTCGTTATTATCGTCGTTATTATCGTCGTTAATATCGTCGTTAATATCGTCATTATCATCGTTTTTATCGTCCTTATTATCCTCATAATTATCGTCGTTAATATCGTCGTTATTTTGTCATAATCATCGTCGTTAATGTCGTCGATATTATCGTCATTATCTTCGTTGTTATCGTCGTTATTATCGTCGTTAATATCGTCGTTATTATCGTCATTATCGTCGTTTTTATCATCATAATTATAGTCGTTATTATCGTCGTTAATATCGTCATTGTCATCGTTGTTATCGTCCTTATTATCCTCATAATTATCGTCGTTAATATCGTCGTTATTTTGTCATAATCATCGTCGTTAATGTCGTCGTTATTATCGTCATTATCTACGTTGTTATCGTCATAAATATCATCGTTAATATCGTCGTTATTATTGTCATTATCTTCTTTTTATCGTCGTTATTATCGTCGTTAATATCGTCGTTATTATCGTCGTTATTATCGTCGTTAATATCGTCGTTAATATCGTCATTATCATCGTTGTTATCGTCCTTATTATCCTCATAATTATCGTCGTTAATATCGTCGTTATTTTGTCATAATCATCGTCGTTAATGTCGTCGTTATTATCGTCATTTTCTTCGTTGTTATCGTCCTTATTAATCCACATAATTATCGCTGTTAATGTCGTCGTAATTATCGTCATTATCATCGTTGTTATCGTCCTTATCATCCTCATAATTATCGTCGTTAATATCGTCGTTATTTTGTCATAATCATCGTCGTTAATGTCGTCGTTATTATCGTCATTATCTACGTTGTTATCGTCATAAATATCATCGTTAATATCGTCGTTATTATTGTCATTATTTTCTTTTTATCGTCGTTATTATCGTCGTTAATATCGTCGTTATTATCGTCGTTATTATCGTCGTTAATATCGTCGTTAATATCGTCATTATCATCGTTGTTATCGTCCTTATTATCCTCATAATTATCGTCGTTAATATCGTCGTTATTTTGTCATAATCATCGTCGTTAATGTCGTCGTTATTATCGTCATTATAATCGTTGTTATCGTCCTTATCATCCTCATAATTATCGTCGTTAATATCGTCGTTATTTTGTCATAATCATCGTCGTTAATGTCGTCGATATTATCGTCATTATCTTCGTTGTTATCGTCGTTATTATCGTCGTTAATATCGTCGTTATTATCGTCATTATCGTCGTTTTTATCATCATAATTAGAGTCGTTATTATCGTCGTTAATATCGTCATTGTCATCGTTGTTATCGTCCTTATTTTCCTCATAATTATCGTCGTTAATATCGTCGTTATTTTGTCATAATCATCGTCGTTAATGTCGTCGTTATTATCGTCATTATCTACGTTGTTATCGTCATAAATATCATCGTTAATATCGTCGTTATTATTGCCATTATCTTCTTTTTATCGTCGTTATTATCGTCGTTAATATCGTCGTTATTATCGTCGTTATTATCGTCGTTAATATCGTCGTTAATATCGTCATTATCATCGTTGTTATCGTCCTTATTATCCTTATAATTATCGTCGTTAATATCGTCGTTATTTTGTCATAATCATCGTCGTTAATGTCGTCGTTATTATCGTCATTATCTCCGTTGTTATCGTCATAAATATCATCGTTAATATCGTCGTTATTATTGTCATTATCTTCTTTTTATCGTCGTTAATATCGTCGTTAATATCGTCATTATAATCGTTGTTATCGTCCTTATTAATCCACATAATTATCGCTGTTAATGTCGTCGTTATTATCGTCATTATCATCGTTGTTATCGTCCTTATCATCCTCATAATTATCGTCGTTAATATCGTCGTTATTTTGTCATAATCATCGTCGTTAATGTCGTCGATATTATCGTCATTATCTTCGTTGTTATCGTCGTTATTATCGTCGTTAATATCGTCGTTATTATCGTCATTATCGTCGTTTTTATCATCATAATTATAGTCGTTATTATCGTCGTTAATATCGTCATTGTCATCGTTGTTATCGTCCTTATTATCCTCATAATTATCATCGTTAATATCGTCGTTATTTTGTCATAATCATCGTCGTTAATGTCGTCGTTATTATCGTCATTATCTACGTTGTTATCGTCATAAATATCATCGTTAATATCGTCGTTATTATTGTCATTATCTTCTTTTTATCGTCGTTATTATCGTCGTTAATATCGTCGTTATTATCGTCGTTATTATCGTCGTTAATATCGTCGTTAATATCGTCATTATCATCGTTGTTATCGTCCTTATCATCCTCATAATTATTATCGTTAATATCGTCGTTATTTTGTCATAAACATCGTCGTTAATATCGTCGTTATTATCGTCATTATCATCGTTGTTATCGTCCTTATCATCCTCATAATTATCGTCGTTAATATCGTCGTTATTTTGTCATAATCATCGTCGTTAATGTCGTCGTTATTATCGTCATTATCTACGTTGTTATCGTCATAAATAATATCGTTAATATCGTCGTTATTATTGTCATTATCTTCTTTTTATCGTCGTTATTATCGTCGTTAATATCGTCGTTATTATCGTCGTTATTATCGTCGTTAATATCGTCGTTAATATCGTCATTATCATCGTTGTTATCGTCCTTATTATCCTCATAATTATCGTCGTTAATATCGTCGTTATTTTGTCATAATCATCGTCGTTAATGTCGTCGATATTATCGTCATTATCTTCGTTGTTATCGTCGTTATTATCGTCGTTAATATCGTCGTTATTATCGTCATTATCGTCGTTTTTATCATCATAATTATAGTCGTTATTATCGTCGTTAATATCGTCATTGTCATCGTTGTTATCGTCCTTATTATCCTCATAATTATCGTCGTTAATATCGTCGTTATTTTGTCATAATCATCGTCGTTAATGTCGTCGTTATTATCGTCATTATCTACGTTGTTATCGTCATAAATATCATCGTTAATATCGTCGTTATTATTGTCATTATCTTCTTTTTATCGTCGTTATTATCGTCGTTAATATCGTCGTTATTATCGTCGTTATTATCGTCGTTAATATCGTCGTTAATAACGTCATTATCATCGTTGTTATCGTCCTTATCATCCTCATAATTATTATCGTTAATATCGTCGTTATTTTGTCATAAACATCGTCGTTAATATCGTCGTTATTATCGTCATTATCATCGTTGTTATCGTCCTTATCATCCTCATAATTATCGTCGTTAATATCGTCGTTATTTTGTCATAATCATCGTCGTTAATGTCGTCGTTATTATCGTTATTATCTACGTTGTTATCGTCATAAATATCATCGTTAATATCGTCGTTATTATTGTCATTATCTTCTTTTTATCGTCGTTATTATCGTCGTTAATATCGTCGTTATTATCGTCGTTATTATCGTCGTTAATATCGTCGTTAATAACGTCATTATCATCGTTGTTATCGTCCTTATCATCCTCATAATTATTATCGTTAATATCGTCGTTATTTTGTCATAAACATCGTCGTTAATATCGTCGTTATTATCGTCATTATCATCGTTGTTATCGTCCTTATCATCCTCATAATTATCGTCGTTAATATCGTCGTTATTTTGTCATAATCATCGTCGTTAATGTCGTCGTTATTATCGTCATTATCTACGTTGTTATCGTCATAAATATCATCGTTAATATCGTCGTTATTATTGTCATTATCTTCTTTTTATCGTCGCTTTTATCGTCGTTAATATCGTCGTTATTATCGTCGTTATTATCGTCGTTAATATCGTCGTTAATATCGTCATTATCATCGTTGTTATCGTCCTTATTATCCTCATAATTATCGTCGTTAATATCGTCGTTATTTTGTCATAATCATCGTCGTTAATGTCGTAGATATTATCGTCATTATCTTCGTTGTTATCGTCGTTATTATCGTCGTTAATATCGTCGTTATTATCGTCATTATCGTCGTTTTTATCATCATAATTATAGTCGTTATTATCGTCGTTAATATCGTCATTGTCATCGTTGTTATCGTCCTTATTATCCTCATAATTATCGTCGTTAATATCGTCGTTATTTTGTCATAATCATCGTCGTTAATGTCGTCGTTATTATCGTCATTATCTACGTTGTTATCGTCATAAATATCATCGTTAATATCGTCGTTATTATTGTCATTATCTTCTTTTTATCGTCGTTATTATCGTCGTTAATATCGTCGTTATTATCGTCGTTATTATCGTCGTTAATATCGTCGTTAATATCGTCATTATCATCGTTGTTATCGTCCTTATTATCCTCATAATTATCGTCGTTAATATCGTCGTTATTTTGTCATAATCATCGTCGTTAATGTCGTCGTTATTATCGTCATTATCTACGTTGTTATCGTCATAAATATCATCGTTAATATCGTCGTTATTATTGTCATTATCTTCTTGTTATCGTCGTTATTATCGTCGTTAATATCGTCGTTATTATCGTCGTTATTATCGTCGTTAATATCGTCGTTAATATCGTCATTATCATCGTTGTTATCGTCCTTATTATCCTCATAATTATCGTCGTAATTATTGTCGTTATTTTGTCATAATCATCGTCGTTAATGTCGTCGTTATTATCGTCATTATCTACGTTGTTATCGTCATAAATAATATCGTTAATATCGTCGTTATTATTGTCATTATCTTCTTTTTATCGTCGTTATTATCGTCGTTAATATCGTCGTTATTATCGTCGTTATTATCGTCGTTAATATCGTCGTTAATATCGTCATTATCATCGTTGTTATCGTCCTTATTATCCTCATAATTATCGTCGTTAATATCGTCGTTATTTTGTCATAATCATCGTCGTTAATGTCGTCGATATTATCGTCATTATCTTCGTTGTTATCGTCGTTATTATCGTCGTTAATATCGTCGTTATTATCGTCATTATCGTCGTTTTTATCATCATAATTATAGTCGTTATTATCGTCGTTAATATCGTCATTGTCATCGTTGTTATCGTCCTTATTATCCTCATAATTATCGTCGTTAATATCGTCGTTATTTTGTCATAATCATCGTCGTTAATGTCGTCGTTATTATCGTCATTATCTACGTTGTTATCGTCATAAATATCATCGTTAATATCGTCGTTATTATTGTCATTATCTTCTTTTTATCGTCGTTATTATCGTCGTTAATATCGTCGTTATTATCGTCGTTATTATCGTCGTTAATATCGTCGTTAATAACGTCATTATCATCGTTGTTATCGTCCTTATCATCCTCATAATTATTATCGTTAATATCGTCGTTATTTTGTCATAAACATCGTCGTTAATATCGTCGTTATTATCGTCATTATCATCGTTGTTATCGTCCTTATCATCCTCATAATTATCGTCGTTAATATCGTCGTTATTTTGTCATAATCATCGTCGTTAATGTCGTCGTTATTATCGTTATTATCTACGTTGTTATCGTCATAAATATCATCGTTAATATCGTCGTTATTATTGTCATTATTTTCTTTTTATCGTCGTTATTATCGTCGTTAATATCGTCGTTATTATCGTCGTTATTATCGTCGTTAATATCGTCGTTAATAACGTCATTATCATTGTTGTTAATATCGTCATTATCATCGTTGTTATCGTCCTTATTATCCTCATAATTATCGTCGTTAATATCGTCGTTATTTTGTCATAATCATCGTCGTTAATGTCGTCGATATTATCGTCATTATCTTCGTTGTTATCGTCGTTATTATCGTCGTTAATATCGTCGTTATTATCGTCATTATCGTCGTTTTTATCATCATAATTATAGTCGTTATTATCGTCGTTAATATCGTCATTGTCATCGTTGTTATCGTCCTTATTATCCTCATAATTATCGTCGTTAATATCGTCGTTATTTTGTCATAATCATCGTCGTTAATGTCGTCGTTATTATCGTCATTATCTACGTTGTTATCGTCATAAATATCATCGTTAATATCGTCGTTATTATTGTCATTATCTTCTTTTTATCGTCGTTATTATCGTCGTTAATATCGTCGTTATTATCGTCGTTATTATCGTCGTTAATATCGTCGTTAATATCGTCATTATCATCGTTGTTATCGTCCTTATTATCCTCATAATTATCGTCGTTAATATCGTCGTTATTTTGTCATAATCATCGTCGTTAATGTCGTCGTTATTATCGTCATTTTCTTCGTTGTTATCGTCCTTATTAATCCACATAATTATCGCTGTTAATGTCGTCGTAATTATCGTCATTATCATCGTTGTTATCGTCCTTATCATCCTCATAATTATCGTCGTTAATATCGTCGTTATTTTGTCATAATCATCGTCGTTAATGTCGTCGTTATTATCGTCATTATCTACGTTGTTATCGTCATAAATATCATCGTTAATATTGTCGTTATTATTGTCATTATCTTCTTTTTATCGTCGTTATTATCGTCGTTAATATCGTCGTTATTATCGTCGTTATTATCGTCGTTAATATCGTCGTTAATATCGTCATTATCATCGTTGTTATCGTCCTTATTATCCTCAATATTATCGTCGTTAATATCGTCGTTATTTTGTCATAATCATCGTCGTTAATGTCGTCGTTATTATCGTCATTATCTACGTTGTTATCGTCATAAATATCATCGTTAATATCGTCGTTATTATTGTCATTATCTTCTTGTTATCGTCGTTATTATCGTCGTTAATATCGTCGTTATTATCGTCGTTATTATCGTCGTTAATATCGTCGTTAATATCGTCATTATCATCGTTGTTATCGTCCTTATTATCCTCATAATTATCGTCGTAATTATTGTCGTTATTTTGTCATAATCATCGTCGTTAATGTCGTCGTTATTATCGTCATTATCTCCGTTGTTATCGTCATAAATATCATCGTTAATATCGTCGTTATTATTGTCATTATCTTCTTTTTATCGTCGTTAATATCGTCGTTAATATCGTCATTATAATCGTTGTTATCGTCCTTATTAATCCACATAATTATCGCTGTTAATGTCGTCGTTATTATTGTCATTATCATCGTTGTTATCGTCCTTATCATCCTCATAATTATCGTCGTTAATATCGTCGTTATTTTGTCATAATCATCGTCGTTAATGTCGTCGTTATTATCGTCATTATCTACGTTGTTATCGTCATAAATATCATCGTTAATATCGTCGTTATTATTGTCATTATCTTCTTTTTATCGTCGTTATTATCGTCGTTAATATCGTCGTTATTATCGTCGTTATTATCGTCGTTATTATCGTCATTGTCATCGTTGTTATCGTCCTTATTATCCTCATAATTATCGTCGTTAATATCGTCGTTATTTTGTCATAATCATCGTCGTTAATGTCGTCGTTATTATCGTCATTATCTACGTTGTTATCGTCATAAATATCATCGTTAATATCGTCGTTATTATTGTCATTATCTTCTTTTTATCGTCGTTATTATCGTCGTTAATATCGTCGTTATTATCGTCGTTATTATCGTCGTTAATATCGTCGTTAATATCGTCATTATCATCGTTGTTATCGTCCTTATTATCCTCATAATTATCGTCGTTAATATCGTCGTTATTTTGTCATAATCATCGTCGTTAATGTTGTCGTTATTATCGTCATTATCTACGTTGTTATCGTCATAAATATCATCGTTAATATCGTCGTTATTATTGTCATTATCTTCTTTTTATCGTCGTTATTATCGTCGTTAATATCGTCGTTATTATCGTCGTTATTATCTTCATTAATATCGTCGTTAATAACGTCATTATCATCGTTGTTATCGTCCTTATTATCCTCATAATTATCGTTGTTAATATCGTCGTTATTTTGTCATAATCATCGTCGTTAATGTCGTCGTTATTATCGTCATTTTCTTCGTTGTTATCGTCGTTATTATCGTCGATAATATCGTCGTTATTATCGTCGTTATTATCGTCGTTAATATCGTCGTTAATATCGTCATTATAATCGTTGTTATCGTCCTTATTAATCCTCATAAAAATCGTCGTTAATGTTGTCGTTATTATCGTCATTATCATCGTTGTTATCGTCCTTATCATCCTCATAATTATCGTCGTTAATATCGTCGTTATTTTGTCATAATCATCGTCGTTAATGTCGTCTTTATTATCGTCATTATCTATGTTGTTATCGTCATAAATATCATCGTTAATATCGTCGTTATTATTGTCATTATCTTCTTTTTATCGTCGTTATTATCGTCGTTAATATCGTCGTTATTATCGTCGTTATTATCGTCGTTAATATCGTCGTTAATATCGTCATTGCTATCGTTGTAATCGTCGTTATTATCCTCATAATTATCGTCGTTAATATCGTCATTATCTTCGCTGTTATCGTCATAAATATCATCGTTATAATCGTCGTTATTATTGTCATTATCTTCTTTTTATCGTCGTTAATATCGTCATTATAATCGTTGTTATCGTCCTTATTAATCCACATAATTATCGCTGTTAATGTCGTCGTTATTATCGTCATTATCATCGTTGTTATCGTCCTTATCATCCTCATAATTATCGTCGTTAATATCGTCGTTATTTTGTCATAATCATCGTCGTTAATGTCGTCGATATTATCGTCATTATCTTCGTTGTTATCGTCGTTATTATCGTCGTTAATATCGTCGTTATTATCGTCATTATCGTCGTTTTTATCATCATAATTATAGTCGTTATTATCGTCGTTAATATCGTCATTGTCATCGTTGTTATCGTCCTTATTATCCTCATAATTATCGTCGTTAATATCGTCGTTATTTTGTCATAATCATCGTCGTTAATGTCGTCGTTATTATCGTCATTTTCTTCGTTGTTATCGTCGTTATTATCGTCGATAATATCGTCGTTATTATCGTCGTTATTATCGTCGTTAATATCGTCGTTAATATCGTCATTATAATCGTTGTTAATGTTGTCGTTATTATCGTCATTATCATCGTTGTTATCGACCTTATCATCCTCATAATTATCGTCGTTAATATCGTCGTTATTTTGTCATAATCATCGTCGTTTATGTCGTCGTTATTATCGTCATTATCTACGTTGTTATCGTCATAAATATCATCGTTAATATCGTCGTTATTATTGTCATTATCTTCTTTTTATCGTCGTTATTATCGTCGTTACAATCGTCGTTATTATCGTCGTTATTATCGTCGTTAATATCGTCGTTATTTTGTCATAATCATCGTCGTTAATGTCGTCTTTATTATCGTCATTATCTACGTTGTTATCGTCATAAATATCATCGTTAATATAGTCGTTATTATTGTCATTATCTTCTTTTTATCGTCGTTATTATCGTCGTTAATAACGTCGTTATTATCGTCGTTAATATCGTCGTTAATATCGTCATTGCTATCGTTGTAATGGTCGTTATTATCCTCATAATTATCGTCGTTAATATCGTCATTATCTTCGCTGTTATCGTCATAAATATCATCGTTGATATCGTCGTTATTATTGTCATTATCTTCTTTTTATCGTCGTTAATATCGTTTTTATAAACGTTGTTATCGTCCTTATTAATCCACATAATTATCGCTGTTAATGTCGTCGTTATTATCGTCATTATCATCGTTGTTATCGTCCTTATCATCCTCATAATTATCGTCGTTAATATCGTCGTTATTTTGTCATAATCATCGTCGTTAATGTCGTCGTTATTATCGTCATTATCTACGTTGTTATCGACATAAATATCATCGTTAATATCGTCGTTATTATTGTCATTATCTTCTTTTTATCGTCGTTATTATCGTCGTTAATATCGTCGTTATTATCGTCGTTATTATCGTCGTTAATGTCGTCGTTAATATCGTCATTATCATCGTTGTTATCGTCCTTATCATCCTCATAATTATCGTCGTTAATATCGTCGTTATTTTGTCATAATCATCGTCGTTAATGTCGTCTTTATTATCGTCATTATCTACGTTGTTATCGTCATAAATATCATCGTTAATATCGTCGTTATTATTGTCATTATCTTCTTTTTATCGTCGTTATTATCGTCGTTAATATCGTCGTTATTATCGTCGTTATTATCGTCGTTAATATCGTCGTTAATATCGTCATTGCTATCGTTGTAATCGTCGTTATTATCCTCATAATTATCGTCGTTAATATCGTCATTATCTTCGCTGTTATCGTCATAAATATCATCGTTAATATCGTCGTTATTATTGTCATTATCTTCTTTTTATCGTCGTTAATATCGTCATTATAATCGTTGTTATCGTCCTTATTAATCCACATAATTATCGCTGTTAATGTCGTCGTTATTATCGTCATTATCATCGTTGTTATCGTCCTTATCATCCTCATAATTATCGTCGTTAATATCGTCGTTATTTTGTCATAATCATCGTCGTTAATGTCGTCGTTATTATCGTCATTTTCTTCGTTGTTATCGTCGTTATTATCGTCGATAATATCGTCGTTATTATCGTCGTTATTATCGTCGTTAATATCGTCGTTAATATCGTCATTATAATCGTTGTTATCGTCCTTATTAATCCTCATAAAAATCGTCGTTAATGTCGTCGTTATTATCGTCATTATCATCGTTGTTATCGTCCTTATCATCCTCATAATTATCGTCGTTAATATCGTCGTTATTTTGTCATAATCATCGTCGTTAATGTCGTCTTTATTATCGTCATTATCTACGTTGTTATCGTCATAAATATCATCGTTAATATCGTCGTTATTATTGTCATTATCTTCTTTTTATCGTCGTTATTATCGTCGTTAATAACGTCGTTATTATCGTCGTTAATATCGTCGTTAATATCGTCATTGCTATCGTTGTAATGGTCGTTATTATCCTCATAATTATCGTCGTTAATATCGTCATTATCTTCGCTGTTATCGTCATAAATATCATCGTTGATATCGTCGTTATTATTGTCATTATCTTCTTTTTATCGTCGTTAATATCGTTTTTATAAACGTTGTTATCGTCCTTATTAATCCACATAATTATCGCTGTTAATGTCGTCGTTATTATCGTCATTATCATCGTTGTTATCGTCCTTATCATCCTCATAATTATCGTCGTTAATATCGTCGTTATTTTGTCATAATCATCGTCGTTAATGTCGTCGATATTATCGTCATTATCTTCGTTGTTATCGTCGTTATTATCGTCGTTAATATCGTCGTTATTATCGTCATTATCGTCGTTTTTATCATCATAATTATAGTCGTTATTATCGTCGTTAATATCGTCATTGTCATCGTTGTTATCGTCCTTATTATCCTCATAATTATCGTCGTTAATATCGTCGTTATTTTGTCATAATCATCGTCGTTAATGTCGTCGTTATTATCGTCATTATCTACGTTGTTATCGTCATAAATATCATCGTTAATATCGTCGTTATTATTGTCATTATCTTCTTTTTATCGTCGTTATTATCGTCGTTAATATCGTCGTTATTATCGTCGTTATTATCGTCGTTAATATCGTCGTTAATATCGTCATTGCTATCGTTGTAATCGTCGTTATTATCCTCATAATTATCGTCGTTAATATCGTCATTATCTTCGCTGTTATCGTCATAAATATCATCGTTAATATCGTCGTTATTATTGTCATTATCTTCTTTTTATCGTCGTTAATATCGTCATTATAATCGTTGTTATCGTCCTTATTAATCCACATAATTATCGCTGTTAATGTCGTCGTTATTATCGTCATTATCATCGTTGTTATCGTCCTTATCATCCTCATAATTATCGTCGTTAATATCGTCGTTATTTTGTCATAATCATCGTCGTTAATGTCGTCGATATTATCGTCATTATCTTCGTTGTTATCGTCGTTATTATCGTCGTTAATATCGTCGTTATTATCGTCATTATCGTCGTTTTTATCATGATAATTATAGTCGTTATTATCGTCGTTAATATCGTCATTGTCATCGTTGTTATCGTCCTTATTATCCTCATAATTATCGTCGTTATTTTGTCATAAACATAGTCGTTAATATCGTCGTTATTATCGTCATTATCATCGTTGTTATCGTCCTTATCATCCTCATAATTATCGTCGTTATTTTGTCATAATCATCGTCGTTAATGTCGTCGTTATTAACGTCATTATCTACGTTGTTATCGTCATAAATATCATCGTTAATATCGTCGTTATTATTGTCATTATCTTCTTTTTATCGTCGTTATTATCGTCGTTAATATCGTCGTTATTATCGTCGTTATTATCGTCGTTAATATCGTCGTTAATATCGTCATTGCTATCGTTGTAATCGTCGTTATTATCCTCATAATTATCGTCGTTAATATCGTCATTATCTTCGCTGTTATCGTCATAAATATCATCGTTAATATCGTCGTTATTATTGTCATTATCTTCTTTTTATCGTCGTTAATATCGTCGTTAATATCGTCATTATAATCGTTGTTATCGTCCTTATTAATCCACATAATTATCGCTGTTAATGTCGTCGTTATTATCGTCATTATCATCGTTGTTATCGTCCTTATCATCCTCATAATTATCGTCGTTAATATCGTCGTTATTTTGTCATAATCATCGTCGTTAATGTCGTCGTTATTATCGTCATTTTCTTCGTTGTTATCGTCGTTATTATCGTCGATAATATCGTCGTTATTATCGTCGTTATTATCGTCGTTAATATCGTCGTTAATATCGTCATTATAATCGTTGTTAATGTTGTCGTTATTATCGTCATTATCATCGTTGTTATCGTCCTTATCATCCTCATAATTATCGTCGTTAATATCGTCGTTATTTTGTCATAATCATCGTCGTTTATGTCGTCGTTATTATCGTCATTATCTACGTTGTTATCGTCATAAATATCATCGTTAATATCGTCGTTATTATTGTCATTATCTTCTTTTTATCGTCGTTATTATCGTCGTTACAATCGTCGTTATTATCGTCGTTATTATCGTCGTTAATATCGTCGTTATTTTGTCATAATCATCGTCGTTAATGTCGTCTTTATTATCGTCATTATCTACGTTGTTATCGTCATAAATATCATCGTTAATATAGTCGTTATTATTGTCATTATCTTCTTTTTATCGTCGTTATTATCGTCGTTAATAACGTCGTTATTATCGTCGTTAATATCGTCGTTAATATCGTCATTGCTATCGTTGTAATGGTCGTTATTATCCTCATAATTATCGTCGTTAATATCGTCATTATCTTCCCTGTTATCGTCATAAATATCATCGTTGATATCGTCGTTATTATTGTCATTATCTTCTTTTTATCGTCGTTAATATCGTTTTTATAAACGTTGTTATCGTCCTTATTAATCCACATAATTATCGCTGTTAATGTCGTCGTTATTATCGTCATTATCATCGTTGTTATCGTCCTTATCATCCTCATAATTATCGTCGTTAATATCGTCGTTATTTTGTCATAATCATCGTCGTTAATGTCGTCGTTATTATCGTCATTATCTACGTTGTTATCGACATAAATATCATCGTTAATATCGTCGTTATTATTGTCATTATCTTCTTTTTATCGTCGTTATTATCGTCGTTAATATCGTCGTTATTATCGTCGTTATTATCGTCGTTAATGTCGTCGTTAATATCGTCATTATCATCGTTGTTATCGTCCTTATCATCCTCATAATTATCGTCGTTAATATCGTCGTTATTTTGTCATAATCATCGTCGTTAATGTCGTCTTTATTATCGTCATTATCTACGTTGTTATCGTCATAAATATCATCGTTAATATCGTCGTTATTATTGTCATTATCTTCTTTTTATCGTCGTTAATATCGTCGTTAATATCGTCATTATAATCGTTGTTATCGTCCTTATTAATCCACATAATTATCGCTGTTAATGTCGTCGTTATTATCGTCATTATCATCGTTGTTATCGTCCTTATCATCCTCATAATTATCGTCGTTAATATCGTCGTTATTTTGTCATAATCATCGTCGTTAATGTCGTCGTTATTATCGTCATTTTCTTCGTTGTTATCGTCGTTATTATCGTCGATAATATCGTCGTTATTATCGTCGTTATTATCGTCGTTAATATCGTCGTTAATATCGTCATTATAATCGTTGTTAATGTTGTCGTTATTATCGTCATTATCATCGTTGTTATCGTCCTTATCATCCTCATAATTATCGTCGTTAATATCGTCGTTATTTTGTCATAATCATCGTCGTTTATGTCGTCGTTATTATCGTCATTATCTACGTTGTTATCGTCATAAATATCATCGTTAATATCGTCGTTATTATTGTCATTATCTTCTTTTTATCGTCGTTATTATCGTCGTTAATAACGTCGTTATTATCGTCGTTAATATCGTCGTTAATATCGTCATTGCTATCGTTGTAATGGTCGTTATTATCCTCATAATTATCGTCGTTAATATCGTCATTATCTTCGCTGTTATCGTCATAAATATCATCGTTGATATCGTCGTTATTATTGTCATTATCTTCTTTTTATCGTCGTTAATATCGTTTTTATAAACGTTGTTATCGTCCTTATTAATCCACATAATTATCGCTGTTAATGTCGTCGTTATTATCGTCATTATCATCGTTGTTATCGTCCTTATCATCCTCATAATTATCGTCGTTAATATCGTCGTTATTTTGTCATAATCATCGTCGTTAATGTCGTCGTTATTATCGTCATTATCTACGTTGTTATCGACATAAATATCATCGTTAATATCGTCGTTATTATTGTCATTATCTTCTTTTTATCGTCGTTATTATCGTCGTTAATATCGTCGTTATTATCGTCGTTATTATCGTCGTTAATGTCGTCGTTAATATCGTCATTATCATCGTTGTTATCGTCCTTATCATCCTCATAATTATCGTCGTTAATATCGTCGTTATTTTGTCATAATCATCGTCGTTAATGTCGTCTTTATTATCGTCATTATCTACGTTGTTATCGTCATAAATATCATCGTTAATATCGTCGTTATTATTGTCATTATCTTCTTTTTATCGTCGTTATTATCGTCGTTAATATCGTCGTTATTATCGTCGTTATTATCGTCGTTAATATCGTCGTTAATATCGTCATTGCTATCGTTGTAATCGTCGTTATTATCCTCATAATTATCGTCGTTAATATCGTCATTATCTTCGCTGTTATCGTCATAAATATCATCGTTAATATCGTCGTTATTATTGTCATTATCTTCTTTTTATCGTCGTTAATATCGTCATTATAATCGTTGTTATCGTCCTTATTAATCCACATAATTATCGCTGTTAATGTCGTCGTTATTATCGTCATTATCATCGTTGTTATCGTCCTTATCATCCTCATAATTATCGTCGTTAATATAGTCGTTATTTTGTCATAATCATCGTCGTTAATGTCGTCGTTATTATCGTCATTTTCTTCGTTGTTATCGTCGTTATTATCGTCGTTAATATCGTCGTTATTATCGTCGTTATTATCGTCGTTAATATCGTCGTTAATATCGTCATTATAATCGTTGTATCGTCCTTATTAATCCTCATAAAAATCGTCGTTAATGTCGTCGTTATTATCGTCATTATCATCGTTGTTATCGTCCTTATCATCCTCATAATTATCGTCGTTAATATCGTCGTTATTTTGTCATAATCATCGTCGTTAATGTCGTCTTTATTATCGTCATTATCTACGTTGTTATCGTCATAAATATCATCGTTAATATCGTCGTTATTATTGTCATTATCTTCTTTTTATCGTCGTTATTATCGTCGTTAATAACGTCGTTATTATCGTCGTTAATATCGTCGTTAATATCGTCATTGCTATCGTTGTAATGGTCGTTATTATCCTCATAATTATCGTCGTTAATATCGTCATTATCTTCGCTGTTATCGTCATAAATATCATCGTTGATATCGTCGTTATTATTGTCATATCTTCTTTTTATCGTCGTTAATATCGTTTTTATAAACGTTGTTATCGTCCTTATTAATCCACATAATTATCGCTGTTAATGTCGTCGTTATTATCGTCATTATCATCGTTGTTATCGTCCTTATCATCCTCATAATTATCGTCGTTAATATCGTCGTTATTTTGTCATAATCATCGTCGTTAATGTCGTCGATATTATCGTCATTATCTTCGTTGTTATCGTCGTTATTATCGTCGTTAATATCGTCGTTATTATCGTCATTATCGTCGTTTTTATCATCATAATTATAGTCGTTATTATCGTCGTTAATATCGTCATTGTCATCGTTGTTATCGTCCTTATTATCCTCATAATTATCGTCGTTAATATCGTCGTTATTTTGTCATAATCATCGTCGTTAATGTCGTCGTTATTATCGTCATTATCTACGTTGTTATCGTCATAAATATCATCGTTAATATCGTCGTTATTATTGTCATTATCTTCTTTTTATCGTCGTTATTATCGTCGTTAATATCGTCGTTATTATCGTCGTTATTATCGTCGTTAATATCGTCGTTAATATCGTCATTGCTATCGTTGTAATCGTCGTTATTATCCTCATAATTATCGTCGTTAATATCGTCATTATCTTCGCTGTTATCGTCATAAATATCATCGTTAATATCGTCGTTATTATTGTCATTATCTTCTTTTTATCGTCGTTAATATCGTCATTATAATCGTTGTTATCGTCCTTATTAATCCACATAATTATCGCTGTTAATGTCGTCGTTATTATCGTCATTATCATCGTTGTTATCGTCCTTATCATCCTCATAATTATCGTCGTTAATATCGTCGTTATTTTGTCATAATCATCGTCGTTAATGTCGTCGATATTATCGTCATTATCTTCGTTGTTATCGTCGTTATTATCGTCGTTAATATCGTCGT
Organism: Dolichovespula media; assembly: GCA_911387685.1. Taxonomy (NCBI): domain Eukaryota; kingdom Metazoa; phylum Arthropoda; class Insecta; order Hymenoptera; family Vespidae; genus Dolichovespula; species Dolichovespula media. Next base: position 29,762 of record CAJVQJ010000036.1, read on the forward strand.
TATTATCGTCATTATCGTCGTTTTTATCATGATAATTATAGTCGTTATTATCGTCGTTAATATCGTCATTGTCATCGTTGTTATCGTCCTTATTATCCTCATAATTATCGTCGTTATTTTGTCATAAACATAGTCGTTAATATCGTCGTTATTATCGTCATTATCATCGTTGTTATCGTCCTTATCATCCTCATAATTATCGTCGTTATTTTGTCATAATCATCGTCGTTAATGTCGTCGTTATTAACGTCATTATCTACGTTGTTATCGTCATAAATATCATCGTTAATATCGTCGTTATTATTGTCATTATCTTCTTTTTATCGTCGTTATTATCGTCGTTAATATCGTCGTTATTATCGTCGTTATTATCGTCGTTAATATCGTCGTTAATATCGTCATTATAATCGTTGTTATCGTCCTTATTAATCCACATAATTATCGCTGTTAATGTCGTCGTTATTATCGTCATTATCATCGTTGTTATCGTCCTTATCATCCTCATAATTATCGTCGTTAATATCGTCGTTATTTTGTCATAATCATCGTCGTTAATGTCGTCGTTATTATCGTCATTATCTACGTTGTTATCGTCATAAATATCATCGATAATATCGTCGTTATTATTGTCATTATCTTCTTTTTATCGTCGTTATTAACGTCGTTATTATCGTCGTTAATATCGTCGTTAATATCGTCATTATCATCGTTGTTATCGTCCTTATCATACTCATAATTATCGTCGTTATTTTGTCATAATCATCGTCGTTATTTTATCATAAACATCGTCGCTAATGTCGTCGTTATTATCGTCATTATCATCGTTGTTATCGTCCTTATCATCCTCTTAATTATCGTCGTTAATATCGTCGTTATTTTGTCATAATCATCGTCGTTAATGTCGTCGTTATTATCGTCATTATCATCGTTGTTATCATCCTTATCATCCTCATATTTATCGTCGTTAATATCGTCGTTATTTTGTCATAATCATCGACGATAATCTCGTCGTTATTTTGTCATAATCATCGACGATAATGTCGTCGTTATTATCGTCATTATCTTCGTTGTTATCGTCATAATTATCATCGTTAATATCGTCGTTATTATTGTCATTATCTTCTTTTTATCGTCGTTATTATCGTCGTTAATATCGTCGTTATTATCGTCGTTAATATCGTCGTTAATATCGTCATTATCATCGTTGTTATCGTCCTTATTATCCTCATAATTATCGTCGTTAATATCGTCGTTATTTTGTCACAATCATCGTCGTTAATGTCGTCGTTATTATCGTCATTATCATCGTTGTTATCGTCCTTATCATCCTCATAATTATCGTCGTTAATATCGTCGTTATTTTGTCATAATCATCGTCGTTAATGTCGTCGTTATTATCGTCATTATCAACGTTGTTATCGTCATAAATATTATCGTTAATATCGTCGTTATTTTGTCATAATCATCGTCGTTAATGTCGTCGTTATTATCGTCATTATCATCGTTGTTATCGTCATAAATATCATCGATAATATCGTCGTTATTATTGTCATTATCTTCTTTTTATCGTCGTTATTATCGTCGTTATTATCGTCGTTAATATCGTCGTTAATATCGTCATTATCATCGTTGTTATCGTCCTTATTATCCTCATAGTTATCGTCGTTAATATCGTCGTTATGTTGTCATAAACATCGTCGCTAATGTCGTCGTTATTATTGTCATTATCATCGTTGTTATCGTCCTTATCATCCTCATAATTATCGTCGTTAATATCGTCGTTATTTTGTCATAATCATTGTCGTTAATGTCGTCGTTATTATCGTCATTATCTTCGTTGTTATCGTCCTTATTATCCTCATAATTATCGTCGTTAATATCGTCGTTATTTTACCATAAACATCGTCGCTAATGTCGTCGTTATTTCCGTCATTATCATCGTTGTTATCGTCCTTATCATCCTCATAATTATCGTCGTTAATATCGTCGTTATTTTGTCATAAACATCGTCGCTAATGTCGTCGTTATTATCGTCATTATCATCGTTGTTATCGTCCTTATCATCCTCATAATTATCGTCGTTAATATCGTCGTTATTTTGTCATAATCATCGTTGTTAATGTCGTCGATATTATCGTCATTATCTTCGTTGTTATCGTCGTTATTATCGTCGTTAATATCGTCGTTATTATCGTCATTATCGTCGTTTTTATCATGATAATTATAGTCGTTATTATCGTCGTTAATATCGTCATTGTCATCGTTGTTATCGTCCTTATTATCCTCATAATTATCTTCGTTAATATCGTCGTTATTTTGTCATAAACATCGTCGTTAATATCGTCGTTATTATCGTCATTATCATCGTTGTTATCGTCCTTATCATCCTCATAATTATCGTCGTTATTTTGTCATAATCATCGTCGTTAATGTCGTCGTTATTAACGTCATTATCTACGTTGTTATCGTCATAAATATCATCGTTAATATCGTCGTTATTATTGTCATTATCTTCTTTTTATCGTCGTTATTATCGTCGTTAATATCGTCGTTATTATCGTCGTTATTATCGTCGTTAATATCGTCGTTAATATCGTCATTGCTATCGTTGTAATCGTCGTTATTATCCTCATAATTATCGTCGTTAATATCGTCATTATCTTCGCTGTTATCGTCATAAATATCATCGTTAATATCGTCAATATTATTGTCATTATCTTCTTTTTATCGTCGTTAATATCGTCGTTAATATCGTCATTATAATCGTTGTTATCGTCCTTATTAATCCACATAATTATCGCTGTTTATGTCGTCGTTATTATCGTCATTATCATCGTTGTTATCGTCCTTATCATCCTCATAATTATCGTCGTTAATATCGTCGTTATTTTGTTATAATCATCGTCGTTAATGTCGTCGTTATTATCGTCATTATCTACGTTGTTATCGTCATAAATATCATCGTTAATATCGTCGTTATTATTGTCATTATCTTCTTTTTATCGTCGTTATTATCGTCGTTAATATCGTCGTTATTATCGTCGTTAATATCGTCGTTAATATCGTCGTTAATAACGTCATTATCATGGTTGTTATCGTCCTTATTATCCTCATAATTATCGTCGTTAATATCGTCGTTATTTTGTCATAATCATCGTCGTTAATGTCGTCGTTATTATCGTCAATTTCTTCGTTGTTATCGTCGTTATTATCGTCGATAATATCGTCGTTATTATCGTCGTTATTATCGTCGTTAATATCGTCGTTAATATCGTCATTATAATCGTTGTTATCGTCCTTATTAATCCTCATAAAAATCGTCGTTAATGTCGTCGTTATTATCGTCATTATCATCGTTGTTATCGTCCTTATCATCCTCATAATTATCGTCGTTAATATCGTCGTTATTTTGTCACAATCATCGTCGTTAATGTCGTCGTTATTATCGTCATTATCATCGTTGTTATCGTCCTTATCATCCTCATAATTATCGTCGTTAATATCGTCGTTATTTCGTCATAATCATCGTCGTTAATGTCGTCGTTATTATCGTCATTATCTACGTTGTTATCGTCATAAATATCATCGATAATATCGTCGTTATTATTGTCATTATCTTCTTTTTATCGTCGTTATTAACGTCGTTATTATCGTCGTTAATATCGTCGTTAATATCGTCATTATCATCGTTGTTATCGTCCTTATCATACTCATAATTATCGTCGTTAATATCGTCGTTATTTTGTCATAATCATCGTCGTTATTTTGTCATAAACATCGTCGCTAATGTCGTCGTTATTATCGTCATTATCATCGTTGTTATCGTCCTTATCATCCTCTTAATTATCGTCGTTAATATCGTCGTTATTTTGTCATAATCATCGTCGTTAATGTCGTCGTTATTATCGTCATTATCATCGTTGTTATCATCCTTATCATCCTCATATTTATCGTCGTTAATATCGTCGTTATTTTGTCATAATCATCGACGATAATGTCGTCGTTATTATCGTCATTATCTTCGTTGTTATCGTCATAATTATCATCGTTAATATCGTCGTTATTATTGTCATTATCTTCTTTTTATCGTCGTTATTATCGTCGTTAATATCGTCGTTATTATCGTCGTTAATATCGTCGTTAATATCGTCATTATCATCGTTGTTATCGTCCTTATTATCCTCATAATTATCGTCGTTAATATCGTCGTTATTTTGTCACAATCATCGTCGTTAACGTCGTCGTTATTATCGTCATTATCATCGTTGTTATCGTCCTTATCATCCTCATAATTATCGTCGTTAATATCGTCGTTATTTTGTCATAATCATCGTCGTTAATGTCGTCGTTATTATCGTCATTATCTTCGTTGTTATCGTCATAAATATTATCGTTAATATCGTCGTTATTATTGTCATTATCTTCTTATTATTGTCATTATCTTCTTATTATTGTCTTTATTATCGTCGTTAATATCGTCGTTATTATCGTCGTTAATATCGTCGTTAATATCGTCATTATCATCGTTGTTATCGTCCTTATTATCCTCATAATTATCGTCGTTAATATCGTCGTTATTTTGTCATAATCATCGTCGTTAATGTCGTCGTTATTATCGTCATTATCATCGTTGTTATCGTCATAAATATCATCGATAATATCGTCGTTATTATTGTCATTATCTTCTTTATATCGTCGTTATTAACGTCGTTATTATCGTCGTTAATATCGTCGTTAATATCGTCATTATCATCGTTGTTATCGTCCTTATTATCCTCATAGTTATCGTCGTTAATATCGTCGTTATTTTGTCATAAACATCGTCGCTAATGTCGTCGTTATTATCGTCATTATCATCGTTGTTATCGTCCTTATCATCCTCATAATTATCGTCGTTAATATCGTCGTTATTTTGTCATAATCATTGTCGTTAATGTCGTCGTTATTATCGTCATTATCTTCGTTGTTATCGTCCTTATTATCCTCATAATTATCGTCGTTAATATCGTCGTTATTTTGTCATAAACATCGTCGCTAATGTCGTCGTTATTTCCGTCATTATCATCGTTGTTATCGTCCTTATCATCCTCATAATTATCGTCGTTAATATCGTCGTTATTTTGTCATAAACATCGTCGCTAATGTCGTCGTTATTATCGTCATTATCATCGTTGTTATCGTCCTTATCATCCTCATAATTATCGTCGTTAATATCGTCGTTATTTTGTCATAATCATCGTCGTTAATGTCGTCGTTATTATCGTCATTATCAACGTTGTTATCGTCATAAATATTATCGTTAATATCGTCGTTATTATTGTCATTATCTTCTTTTTATTGTCTTTATTATCGTCGTTAATATCGTCGTTATTATCGTCGTTAATATCGTCGTTAATATCGTCATTATCATCGTTGTTATCGTCCTTATTATCCTCATAATTATCGTCGTTAATATCGTCGTTATTTTGTCATAATCATCGTCGTTAATGTCGTCGTTATTATCGTCATTATCATCGTTGTTATCGTCATAAATATCATCGATAATATCGTCGTTATTATTGTCATTATCTTCTTTATATCGTCGTTATTAACGTCGTTATTATCGTCGTTAATATCGTCGTTAATATCGTCATTATCATCGTTGTTATTGTCCTTATTATCCTCATAGTTATCGTCGTTAATATCGTCGTTATTTTGTCATAAACATCGTCGCTAATGTCGTCGTTATTATCGTCATTATCATCGTTGTTATCGTCCTTATCATCCTCATAATTATCGTCGTTAATATCGTCGTTATTTTGTCATAATCATTGTCGTTAATGTCGTCGTTATTATCGTCATTATCTTCGTTGTTATCGTCCTTATTATCCTCATAATTATCGTCGTTAATATCGTCGTTATTTTGTCATAAACATCGTCGCTAATGTCGTCGTTATTTCCGTCATTATCATCGTTGTTATCGTCCTTATCATCCTCATAATTATCGTCGTTAATATCGTCGTTATTTTGTCATAAACATCGTCGCTAATGTCGTCGTTATTATCGTCATTATCATCGTTGTTATCGTCCTTATCATCCTCATAATTATCGTCGTTAATATCGTCGTTATTTTGTCATAATCATCGACGATAATGTCGTTGTTATTATCGTCATTATCTTCGTTGTTATCGTCATAAATATTATCTTTAATATCGTCGTTATTATTGTCATTATCTTCTTTTTATTGTCTTTATTATCGTCGTTAATATCGTCGTTATTATCGTCGTTAATATCGTCGTTAATATCGTCATTATCATCGTTGTTATCGTCCTTATTATCCTCATAATTATCGTCGTTAATATCGTCGTTATTTTGTCATAATCATCGTCGTTAATGTCGTCGTTATTATCGTCATTATCTACGTTGTTATCGTCCTAAATATCATCGATAATATCGTCGTTATTATTGTAATTATCTTCTTTTTTCGTCGTTATTAACGTCGTTATTATCGTCGTTAATATCGTCGTTAATATCGTCATTATCATCGTTGTTATCGTCCTTATCATCCTCATAATTATCGTCGTTAATATCGTCGTTATTTTGTCATAATCATCGTCGTTAATGTCGTCGTTATTATCGTCATTATCTACGTTGTTATCGTCATAAATATCATCGATAATATCGTCGTTATTATTGTCATTATCTTCTTTTTATCGTCGTTTTTAACGTCGTTATTATCGTCGTTAATATCGTCGTTAATATCGTCATTATAATCGTTGTTATCGTCCTTATTATCCTCATAATTATCGTCGTTAATATCGTCGTTATTTTGTCATAAACATCGTCGCTAATGTCGTCGTTATTATCGTCATTATCATCGTTGTTATCGTCCTTATCATCCTCATAATTATCGTCGTTAATATCGTCGTTATTTTGTCATAATCATCGTCGTTAATGTCGTCGTTATTATCGTCATTATCATCGTTGTTATCGTCCTTATTATCCTCATAATTATCGTCGTTAATATCGTCGTTATTTTGTCACAATCATCGTCGTTAATGTCGTCGTTATTATCGTCATTATCATCGTTGTTATCGTCCTTATCATCCTCATAATTATCGTCGTTAATATCGTCGTTATTTTGTCATAATCATCGTCGTTAATGTCGTCGTTATTATCGTCATTATCTACGTTGTTATCGTCATAAATATTATCTTTAATATCGTCGTTATTATTGTCATTATCTTCTCTTTATTGTCTTTATTATCGTCGTTAATATCGTCGTTATTATCGTCGTTAATATCGTCGTTATTATTGTCATTATCATCGTTGTTATCGTCCTTATCATCCTCATAATTATCGTCGTTAATATCGTCGTTATTTTGTCATAATCATCGTCGTTAATGTCGTCGTTATTATCGTCATTATCTACGTTGTTATCGTCATAAATATCATCGATAATATCGTCGTTATTATTGTCATTATCTTCTTTTTATCGTCGTTTTTAACGTCGTTATTATCGTCGTTAATATCGTCGTTAATATCGTCATTATAATCGTTGTTATCGTCCTTATTATCCTCATAATTATCGTCGTTAATATCGTCGTTATTTTGTCATAAACATCGTCGCTAATGTCGTCGTTATTATCGTCATTATCATCGTTGTTATCGTCCTTATCATCCTCATAATTATCGTCGTTAATATCGTCGTTATTTTGTCATAATCATCGTCGTTAATGTCGTCGTTATTATCGTCATTATCATTGTTGTTATCGTCCTTATCATCCTCATAATTATCGTCGTTAATATCGTCGTTATTTTGTCATAATCATCGTCGTTAATGTCGTCGTTATTATCGTCATTATCTACGTTGTTATCGTCATAAATATCATCGATAATATCGTCGTTATTATTGTCATTATCTTCTTTTTATCGTCGTTTTTAACGTCGTTATTATCGTCGTTAATATCGTCGTTAATATCGTCATTATAATCGTTGTTATCGTCCTTATTATCCTCATAATTATCGTCGTTAATATCGTCGTTATTTTGTCATAAACATCGTCGCTAATGTCGTCGTTATTATCGTCATTATCATCGTTGTTATCGTCCTTATCATCCTCATAATTATCGTCGTTAATATCGTCGTTATTTTGTCATAATCATCGACGATAATGTCGTCGTTATTATCGTCATTATCTTCGTTGTTATCGTCATAATTATCATCGTTAATATCGTCGTTATTATTGTCATTATCTTCTTTTTATCGTCGTTATTATCGTCGTTAATATCGTCGTTATTATCGTCGTTAATATCGTCATTATCATCGTTGTTATCGTCCTTATTATCCTCATAATTATCGTCGTTAATATCGTCGTTATTTTGTCACAATCATCGTCGTTAATGTCGTCGTTATTATCGTCATTATCATCGTTGTTATCGTCCTTATCATCCTCATAATTATCGTCGTTAATATCGTCGTTATTTTGTCATAATCATCGTCGTTAATGTCGTCGTTATTATCGTCATTATCTACGTTGTTATCGTCATAAATATTATCTTTAATATCGTCGTTATTATTGTCATTATCTTCTTTTTATTGTCTTTATTATCGACGTTAATATCGTCGTTATTAACGACGATAATATCGTCGTTAATATCGTCATTATCATCGTTGTTATCGTCCTTATTATCCTCATAATTATCGTCGTTAATATCGTCGTTATTTTATCATAATCATCGTCGTTAATGTCGTCGTTATTATCGTCATTATCTACGTTGTTATCGTCATAAATATCATCGATAATATCGTCGTTATTATTGTCATTATCTTCTTTTTATCGTCGTTATTAACGTCGTTATTATCGTCGTTAATATCGTCGTTAATATCGTCATTATCATCGTTGTTATCGTCCTTATCATCCTCATAATTATCGTCGTTAATATCGTCGTTATTTTGTCATAATCATCGTCGTTAATGTCGTCGTTATTATCGTCATTATCTACGTTGTTATCATCATAAATATCATCGATAATATCGTCGTTATTATTGTCATTATCTTCTTTTTATCGTCGTTTTTAACGTCGTTATTATCGTCGTTAATATCGTCGTTAATATCGTCATTATAATCGTTGTTATCGTATTTAATATCCTCATAATTATCGTCGTTAATATCGTCGTTATTTTGTCATAAACATCGTCGCTAATGTCGTCGTTATTATCGTCATTATCATCGTTGTTATCGTCCTTATCATCCTCATAATTATCGTCGTTAATATCGTCGTTATTTTGTCATAATAATCGTCGTTAATGTCTTCGTTATTATCGTCATTATCATCGTTGTTATCATCCTTATCATCCTCATAATTATCGTCGTTAATATCGTCGTTATTTTGTCATAATCATCGACGATAATGTCGTCGTTATTATCGTCATTATCTTCGTTGTTATCGTCATAATTATCATCGTTAATATCGTCGTTATTATTGTCATTATCTTCTTTTTATCGTCGTTAATATCGTCGTTATTATGGTCGTTAATATCGTCGTTAATATCGTCATTATCATCGTTGTTATCGTCCTTATTATCCTCATAATTATCGTCGTTAATATCGTCGTTATTTTGTCATAATCATCGTCGTTAATGTCGTCGTTATTATCGTCATTATCTACGTTGTTATCGTCATAAATATCATCGATAATATCGTCGTTATTATTGTCATTATCTTCTTTTTATCGTCGTTATTAACGTCGTTATTATCGTCGTTAATATCGTCGTTAATATCGTCATTATCATCGTTGTTATCGTTCTTATCATCCTCATAATCATCGTCGTTAATGTCGTCGTTATTTTCGTCATTATCTACGTTGTTATCGTCATAAATATCATCGATAATATCGTCGTTATTACTGTCATTATCTTCTTTTTATCGTCGTTATTAACGTCGTTATTATCGTCGTTAATATCGTCGTTAATATCGTCATTATCATCGTTGTTATCGTCCTTATCATACTCATAATTATCGTCGTTAATATCGTCGTTATTTTGTCATAATCATCGTCGTTATTTTGTCATAAACATCGTCGCTAATGTCGTCGTTATTATCGTCATTATCATCGTTGTTATCGTCCTTATCATCCTCTTAATTATCGTCGTTAATATCGTCGTTATTTTGTCATAATCATCGTCGTTATTTTGTCATAAACATCGTCGCTAATGTCGTCGTTATTATCGTCATTATCATCGTTGTTATCGTCCTTATCATCCTCTTAATTATCGTCGTTAATATCGTCGTTATTTTGTCATAATCATCGTCGTTAATGTCGTCGTTATTATCGTCATTATCATCGTTGTTATCATCCTTATAATCCTCATATTTATCGTCGTTAATATCGTCGTTATTTTGTCATAATCATCGACGATAATGTCGTCGTTATTATCGTCATTATCTTCGTTGTTATCGTCATAATTATCATCGTTAATATCGTCGTTATTATTGTCATTATCTTCTTTTTATCGTCGTTATTATCGTCGTTAATATCGTCGTTATTATCGTCGTTAATATCGTCGTTAATATCGTCATTATCATCGTTGTTATCGTCCTTATTATCCTCATAATTATCGTCGTTAATATCGTCGTTATTTTGTCACAATCATCGTCGTTAATGTCGTCGTTATTATCGTCATTATCATCGTTGTTATCGTCCTTATCATCCTCATAATTATCGTCGTAAATATCGTCGTTATTTTGTCATAATCATCGTCGTTAATGTCGTCGTTATTATCGTCATTATCAACGTTGTTATCGTCATAAATATTATCGTTAATATCGTCGTTATTATTGTCATTATCTTCTTTTTATTGTCTTTATTATCGTCGTTAATATCGTCGTTATTATCGTCGTTAATATCGTCGTTAATATCGTCATTATCATCGTTGTTATCGTCCTTATTATCCTCATAATTATCGTCGTTAATATCGTCGTTATTTTGTCATAATCATCGTCGTTAATGTCGTCGTTATTATCGTCATTATCATCGTTGTTATCGTCATAAATATCATCGATAATATCGTCGTTATTATTGTCATTATCTTCTTTTTATCGTCGTTATTAACGTCGTTATTATCGTCGTTAATATCGTCGTTAATATCGTCATTATCATCGTTGTTATCGTCCTTATTATCCTCATAGTTATCGTCGTTAATATCGTCGTTATTTTGTCATAAACATCGTCGCTAATGTCGTCGTTATTATCGTCATTATCATCGTTGTTATAGTCCTTATCATCCTCATAATTATCGTCGTTAATATCGTCGTTATTTTGTCATAATCATCGTCGTTAATGTCGTCGTTATTATCGTCATTATCATCGTTGTTATCGTCCTTATCATCCTCATAATTATCGTCGTTAATATCGTCGTTATTTTGTCATAATCATCGTCGTTAATGTCGTCGTTATTATCGTCATTATCTACGTTGTTATCGTCATAAATATCATCGATAATATCGTCGTTATTATTGTCATTATCTTCTTTTTATCGTCGTTTTTAACGTCGTTATTATCGTCGTTAATATCGTCGTTAATATCGTCATTATCATCGTTGTTATCGTCCTTATTATCCTCATAATTATCGTCGTTAATATCGTCGTTATTTTGTCATAAACAACGTCGCTAATGTCGTCGTTATTATCGTCATTATCATCGTTGTTATCGTCCTTATCATCCTCATAATTATCGTCGTTAATATCGTCGTTATTTTGTCATAATCATCGACGATAATGTCGTCGTTATTATCGTCATTATCTTCGTTGTTATCGTCATAATTATCATCGTTAATATCGTCGTTATTATTGTCATTATCTTCTTTTTATCGTCGTTATTATCGTCGTTAATATCGTCGTTATTATCGTCGTTAATATCGTCATTATCATCGTTGTTATCGTCCTTATCATCCTCATAATTATCGTCGTTAATATCGTCGTTATTTTGTCACAATCATCGTCGTTAATGTCGTCGTTATTATCGTCATTATCATCGTTGTTATCGTCCTTATCATCCTCATAATTATCGACGTTAATATCGTCGTTATTTTGTCATAATCATCGTCGTTATTATCGTCATTATCTACGTTGTTATCGTCATAAATATCATCGATAATATCGTCGTTATTATTGTCATTATCTTCTTTTTATCGTCGTTTTTAACGTCGTTATTATCGTCGTTAATATCGTCGTTAATATCGTCATTATAATCGTTGTTATCGTCCTTATTATCCTCATAATTATCGTCGTTAATATCGTCGTTATTTTGTCATAAACAACGTCGCTAATGTCGTCGTTATTATCGTCATTATCATCGTTGTTATCGTCCTTATCATCCTCATAATTATCGTCGTTAATATCGTCGTTATTTTGTCATAATCATCGACGATAATGTCGTCGTTATTATCGTCATTATCTTCGTTGTTATCGTCATAATTATCATCGTTAATATCGTCGTTATTATTGTCATTATCTTCTTTTTATCGTCGTTATTATCGTCGTTAATATCGTCGTTATTATCGTCGTTAATATCGTCATTATCATCGTTGTTATCGTCCTTATTATCCTCATAATTATCGTCGTTAATATCGTCGTTATTTTGTCATAAACAACGTCGCTAATGTCGTCGTTATTATCGTCATTATCATCGTTGTTATCGTCCTTATCATCCTCATAATTATCGTCGTTAATATCGTCGTTATTTTGTCATAATCATCGTCGTTAATGTCGTCGTTATTATCGTCATTATCTACGTTGTTTTCGTCATAAATATTATCTTTAATATCGTCGTTATTATTGTCATTATCTTCTTTGTATTGTCTTTATTAACGACGATAATATCGTCGTTATTATCGTCGTTAATATCGTCGTTAATATCGTCATTATCATCGTTGTTATCGTCCTTATCATCCTCATAATTATCGTCGTTAATATCGTCGTTATTTTGTCATAATCATCGTCGTTAATGTCGTCGTTATTATCGTCATTATCTACGTTGTTATCGTCATAAATATCATCGATAATATCGTCGTTATTATTGTCATTATCTTCTTTTTATCGTCGTTATTAATGTCGTTATTATCGTCGTTAATATCGTCGTTAATATCGTCATTATCATCGTTGTTATCGTCCTTATCATCCTCATAATTATCGTCGTTAATATCGTCGTTATTTTGTCATAATCATCGTCGTTAATGTCGTCGTTATTATCGTCATTATCTACGTTGTTATCGTCATAAATATCATCGATAATATCGTCGTTATTATTGTCATTATCTTCTTTTTATCGTCGTTTTTAACGTCGTTATTATCGTCGTTAATATCGTCGTTAATATCGTCATTATAATCGTTGTTATCGTCCTTATTATCCTCATAATTATCGTCGTTAATATCGTCGTTATTTTGTCATAAACATCGTCGCTAATGTCGTCGTTATTATCGTCATTATCATCGTTGTTATCGTCCTTATCATCCTCATAATTATCGTCGTTAATATCGTCGTTATTTTGTCATAATCATCGTCGTTAATGTCGTCGTTATTATCGTCATTATCATCGTTGTTATCGTCCTTATCATCCTCATAATTATCGTCGTTAATATCGTCGTTATTTTGTCATAATCATCGTCGTTAATGTCGTCGTTATTATCGTCATTATCAACGTTGTTATCGTCATAAATATTATCGTTAATATCGTCGTTATTATTGTCATTATCTTCTTTTTATTGTCTTTATTATCGTCGTTAATATCGTCGTTATTATCGTCGTTAATATCGTCGTTAATATCGTCATTATCATCGTTGTTATCGTCCTTATTATCCTCATAATTATCGTCGTTAATATCGTCGTTATTTTGTCATAATCATCGTCGTTAATGTCGTCGTTATTATCGTCATTATCATCGTTGTTATCGTCATAAATATCATCGATAATATCGTCGTTATTATTGTCATTATCTTCTTTTTATCGTCGTTATTAACGTCGTTATTATCGTCGTTAATATCGTCGTTAATATCGTCATTATCATCGTTGTTATCGTCCTTATTATCCTCATAGTTATCGTCGTTAATATCGTCGTTATTTTGTCATAAACATCGTCGCTAATGTCGTCGTTATTATCGTCATTATCATCGTTGTTATAGTCCTTATCATCCTCATAATTATCGTCGTTAATATCGTCGTTATTTTGTCATAATCATCGTCGTTAATGTCGTCGTTATTATCGTCATTATCATCGTTGTTATCGTCCTTATCATCCTCATAATTATCGTCGTTAATATCGTCGTTATTTTGTCATAATCATCGTCGTTAATGTCGTCGTTATTATCGTCATTATCTACGTTGTTATCGTCATAAATATCATCGATAATATCGTCGTTATTATTGTCATTATCTTCTTTTTATCGTCGTTTTTAACGTCGTTATTATCGTCGTTAATATCGTCGTTAATATCGTCATTATCATCGTTGTTATCGTCCTTATTATCCTCATAATTATCGTCGTTAATATCGTCGTTATTTTGTCATAAACAACGTCGCTAATGTCGTCGTTATTATCGTCATTATCATCGTTGTTATCGTCCTTATCATCCTCATAATTATCGTCGTTAATATCGTCGTTATTTTGTCATAATCATCGACGATAATGTCGTCGTTATTATCGTCATTATCTTCGTTGTTATCGTCATAATTATCATCGTTAATATCGTCGTTATTATTGTCATTATCTTCTTTTTATCGTCGTTATTATCGTCGTTAATATCGTCGTTATTATCGTCGTTAATATCGTCATTATCATCGTTGTTATCGTCCTTATCATCCTCATAATTATCGTCGTTAATATCGTCGTTATTTTGTCACAATCATCGTCGTTAATGTCGTCGTTATTATCGTCATTATCATCGTTGTTATCGTCCTTATCATCCTCATAATTATCGACGTTAATATCGTCGTTATTTTGTCATAATCATCGTCGTTATTATCGTCATTATCTACGTTGTTATCGTCATAAATATCATCGATAATATCGTCGTTATTATTGTCATTATCTTCTTTTTATCGTCGTTTTTAACGTCGTTATTATCGTCGTTAATATCGTCGTTAATATCGTCATTATAATCGTTGTTATCGTCCTTATTATCCTCATAATTATCGTCGTTAATATCGTCGTTATTTTGTCATAAACAACGTCGCTAATGTCGTCGTTATTATCGTCATTATCATCGTTGTTATCGTCCTTATCATCCTCATAATTATCGTCGTTAATATCGTCGTTATTTTGTCATAATCATCGACGATAATGTCGTCGTTATTATCGTCATTATCTTCGTTGTTATCGTCATAATTATCATCGTTAATATCGTCGTTATTATTGTCATTATCTTCTTTTTATCGTCGTTATTATCGTCGTTAATATCGTCGTTATTATCGTCGTTAATATCGTCATTATCATCGTTGTTATCGTCCTTATTATCCTCATAATTATCGTCGTTAATATCGTCGTTATTTTGTCATAAACAACGTCGCTAATGTCGTCGTTATTATCGTCATTATCATCGTTGTTATCGTCCTTATCATCCTCATAATTATCGTCGTTAATATCGTCGTTATTTTGTCATAATCATCGTCGTTAATGTCGTCGTTATTATCGTCATTATCTACGTTGTTTTCGTCATAAATATTATCTTTAATATCGTCGTTATTATTGTCATTATCTTCTTTGTATTGTCTTTATTATCGACGTTAATATCGTCGTTATTATCGTCGTTAATATCGTCGTTAATATCGTCATTATCATCGTTGTTATCGTCCTTATCATCCTCATAATTATCGTCGTTAATATCGTCGTTATTTTGTCATAATCATCGTCGTTAATGTCGTCGTTATTATCGTCATTATCATCGTTGTTATCGTCCTTATCATCCTCATAATTATCGTCGTTAATATCGTCGTTATTTTGTCATAATCATCGTCGTTAATGTCGTCGTTATTATCGTCATTATCTACGTTGTTATCGTCATAAATATCATCGATAATATCGTCGTTATTATTGTCATTATCTTCTTTTTATCGTCGTTTTTAACGTCGTTATTATCGTCGTTAATATCGTCGTTAATATCGTCATTATAATCGTTGTTATCGTCCTTATTATCCTCATAATTATCGTCGTTAATATCGTCGTTATTTTGTCATAAACAACGTCGCTAATGTCGTCGTTATTATCGTCATTATCATCGTTGTTATCGTCCTTATCATCCTCATAATTATCGTCGTTAATATCGTCGTTATTTTGTCATAATCATCGTCGTTAATGTCGTCGTTATTATCGTCATTATCATCGTTGTTATCGTCCTTATCATCCTCATAATTATCGTCGTTAATATCGTCGTTATTTTGTCATAATCATCGTCGTTAATGTCGTCGTTATTATCGTCATTATCTACGTTGTTATCGTCATAAATATCATCGATAATATCGTCGTTATTATTGTCATTATCTTCTTTTTATCGTCGTTTTTAACGTCGTTATTATCGTCGTTAATATCGTCGTTAATATCGTCATTATCATCGTTGTTATCGTCCTTATTATCCTCATAATTATCGTCGTTAATATCGTCGTTATTTTGTCATAAACAACGTCGCTAATGTCGTCGTTATTATCGTCATTATCATCGTTGTTATCGTCCTTATCATCCTCATAATTATCGTCGTTAATATCGTCGTTATTTTGTCATAATCATCGACGATAATGTCGTCGTTATTATCGTCATTATCTTCGTTGTTATCGTCATAATTATCATCGTTAATATCGTCGTTATTATTGTCATTATCTTCTTTTTATCGTCGTTATTATCGTCGTTAATATCGTCGTTATTATCGTCGTTAATATCGTCATTATCATCGTTGTTATCGTCCTTATCATCCTCATAATTATCGTCGTTAATATCGTCGTTATTTTGTCACAATCATCGTCGTTAATGTCGTCGTTATTATCGTCATTATCATCGTTGTTATCGTCCTTATCATCCTCATAATTATCGACGTTAATATCGTCGTTATTTTGTCATAATCATCGTCGTTATTATCGTCATTATCTACGTTGTTATCGTCATAAATATCATCGATAATATCGTCGTTATTATTGTCATTATCTTCTTTTTATCGTCGTTTTTAACGTCGTTATTATCGTCGTTAATATCGTCGTTAATATCGTCATTATAATCGTTGTTATCGTCCTTATTATCCTCATAATTATCGTCGTTAATATCGTCGTTATTTTGTCATAAACAACGTCGCTAATGTCGTCGTTATTATCGTCATTATCATCGTTGTTATCGTCCTTATCATCCTCATAATTATCGTCGTTAATATCGTCGTTATTTTGTCATAATCATCGACGATAATGTCGTCGTTATTATCGTCATTATCTTCGTTGTTATCGTCATAATTATCATCGTTAATATCGTCGTTATTATTGTCATTATCTTCTTTTTATCGTCGTTATTATCGTCGTTAATATCGTCGTTATTATCGTCGTTAATATCGTCATTATCATCGTTGTTATCGTCCTTATTATCCTCATAATTATCGTCGTTAATATCGTCGTTATTTTGTCATAAACAACGTCGCTAATGTCGTCGTTATTATCGTCATTATCATCGTTGTTATCGTCCTTATCATCCTCATAATTATCGTCGTTAATATCGTCGTTATTTTGTCATAATCATCGTCGTTAATGTCGTCGTTATTATCGTCATTATCTACGTTGTTTTCGTCATAAATATTATCTTTAATATCGTCGTTATTATTGTCATTATCTTCTTTGTATTGTCTTTATTAACGACGTTAATATCGTCGTTATTATCGTCGTTAATATCGTCGTTAATATCGTCATTATCATCGTTGTTATCGTCCTTATCATCCTCATAATTATCGTCGTTAATATCGTCGTTATTTTGTCATAATCATCGTCGTTAATGTCGTCGTTATTATCGTCATTATCATCGTTGTTATCGTCCTTATCATCCTCATAATTATCGTCGTTAATATCGTCGTTATTTTGTCATAATCATCGTCGTTAATGTCGTCGTTATTATCGTCATTATCTACGTTGTTATCGTCATAAATATCATCGATAATATCGTCGTTATTATTGTCATTATCTTCTTTTTATCGTCGTTTTTAACGTCGTTATTATCGTCGTTAATATCGTCGTTAATATCGTCATTATAATCGTTGTTATCGTCCTTATTATCCTCATAATTATCGTCGTTAATATCGTCGTTATTTTGTCATAAACAACGTCGCTAATGTCGTCGTTATTATCGTCATTATCATCGTTGTTATCGTCCTTATCATCCTCATAATTATCGTCGTTAATATCGTCGTTATTTTGTCATAATCATCGACGATAATGTCGTCGTTATTATCGTCATTATCTTCGTTGTTATCGTCATAATTATCATCGTTAATATCGTCGTTATTATTGTCATTATCTTCTTTTTATCGTCGTTATTATCGTCGTTAATATCGTCGTTATTATCGTCGTTAATATCGTCATTATCATCGTTGTTATCGTCCTTATTATCCTCATAATTATCGTCGTTAATATCGTCGTTATTTTGTCACAATCATCGTCGTTAATGTCGTCGTTATTATCGTCATTATCATCGTTGTTATCGTCCTTATCATCCTCATAATTATCGTCGTTAATATCGTCGTTATTTTGTCATAATCATCGTCGTTAATGTCGTCGTTATTATCGTCATTATCTACGTTGTTATCGTCATAAATATTATCTTTAATATCGTCGTTATTATTGTCATTATCTTCTTTGTATTGTCTTTATTATCGACGTTAATATCGTCGTTATTATCGTCGTTAATATCGTCGTTAATATCGTCATTATCATCGTTGTTATCGTCCTTATTATCCTCATAATTATCGTCGTTAATATCGTCGTTATTTTGTCATAATCATCGTCGTTAATGTCGTCGTTATTATCGTCATTATCTACGTTGTTATCGTCATAAATATCATCGATAATATCGTCGTTATTATTGTCATTATCTTCTTTTTATCGTCGTTATTAATGTCGTTATTATCGTCGTTAATATCGTCGTTAATATCGTCATTATCATCGTTGTTATCGTCCTTATCATCCTCATAATTATCGTCGTTAATATCGTCGTTATTTTGTCATAATCATCGTCGTTAATGTCGTCGTTATTATCGTCATTATCTACGTTGTTATCGTCATAAATATCATCGATAATATCGTCGTTATTATTGTCATTATCTTCTTTTTATCGTCGTTTTTAACGTCGTTATTATCGTCGTTAATGTCGTCGTTATTATCGTCATTATCTACGTTGTTATCGTCAAAATATCATCGATAATATCGTCGTTATTATTGTCATTAACTTCTTTTTATCGTCGTTATTATCGTCGTTAATATCGTCTTTATTATCGTCGTTATTATCGTCGTTAATATCGTCGTTATTATTGTCATTATCTTCTTTTTATCGTCGTTATTATCGTCGTTAATATCGTCGTTATTATCGTCGTTAATATCGTCGTTAATATCGTCATTATCATCGTTGATATCGTCCTTATTATCCTCATAATTATCGTCGTTAATATCGTCGTTATTTTGTCACAATCATCGTCGTTAATGTCGTCGTTATTATCGTCATTATCATCGTTGTTATCGTCCTTATCATCCTCAAAATTATCGTCGTTAATATCGTCGTTATTTTGTCATAATCATCGTCGTTAATGTCGTCGTTATTATCGTCATTATCTACGTTGTTATCGTCATAAATATTATCTTTAATATCGTCGTTATTATTGTCATTATCTTCTTTGTATTGTCTTTATTATCGTCGTTAATATCGTCGTTATTATCGTCGTTAATATCGTCGTTAATATCGTCATTATCATCGTTGTTATCGTCCTTATTATCCTCATAATTATCGTCGTTAATATCGTCGTTATTTTGTCATAATCATCGTCGTTAATGTCGTCGTTATTATCGTCATTATCTACGTTGTTATCGTCATAAATATCATCGATAATATCGTCGTTATTATTGTCATTATCTTCTTTTTATCGTCGTTATTAACGTCGTTATTATCGTCGTTAATATCGTCGTTAATATCGTCATTATCATCGTTGTTATCGTCCTTATCATCCTCATAATTATCGTCGTTAATATCGTCGTTATTTTGTCATAATCATCGTCGTTAATGTCGTCGTTATTATCGTCATTATCTACGTTGTTATCGTCATAAATATCATCGATAATATCGTCGTTATTATTGTCATTATCTTCTTTTTATCGTCGTTTTTAACGTCGTTATTATCGTCGTTAATATCGTCGTTAATATCGTCATTATAATCGTTGTTATCGTCCTTATTATCCTCATAATTATCGTCGTTAATATCGTCGTTATTTTGTCATAAACATCGTCGCTAATGTCGTCGTTATTATCGTCATTATCATCGTTGTTATCGTCCTTATCATCCTCATAATTATCGTCGTTAATATCGTCGTTATTTTGTCATAATCATCGTCGTTAATGTCGTCGTTATTATCGTCATTATCATCGTTGTTATCGTCCTTATCATCCTCATAATTATCGTCGTTAATATCGTCGTTATTTTGTCATAATCATCGTCGTTAATGTCGTCGTTATTATCGTCATTATCTACGTTGTTATCGTCATAAATATCATCGATAATATCGTCGTTATTATTGTCATTATCTTCTCTTTATCGTCGTTTTTAACGTCGTTATTATCGTCGTTAATATCGTCGTTAATATCGTCATTATAATCGTTGTTATCGTCCTTATTATCCTCATAATTATCGTCGTTAATATCGTCGTTATTTTGTCATAAACAACGTCGCTAATGTCGTCGTTATTATCGTCATTATCATCGTTGTTATCGTCCTTATCATCCTCATAATTATCGTCGTTAATATCGTCGTTATTTTGTCATAATCATCGACGATAATGTCGTCGTTATTATCGTCATTATCTTCGTTGTTATCGTCATAATTATCATCGTTAATATCGTCGTTATTATTGTCATTATCTTCTTTTTATCGTCGTTATTATCGTCGTTAATATCGTCGTTACTATCGTCGTTAATATCGTCATTATCATCGTTGTTATCGTCCTTATCATCCTCATAATCATCGTCGTTAATGTCGTCGTTATTATCGTCATTATCTACGTTGTTATCGTCATAAATATCATCGATAATATCGTCGTTATTATTGTCATTATCTTCTTTTTATCGTCGTTATTATCGTCGTTATTATCGTCGTTAATATCGTCGTTAATATCGTCATTATCATCGTTGTTATCGTCCTTATCATCCTCATAATTATCGTCGTTAATATCGTCGTTATTTTGTCATAATCATCGTCGTTAATGTCGTCGTTATTATCGTCATTATCTACGTTGTTATCGTCATAAATATCATCGATAATATCGTCGTTATTATTGTCATTATCTTCTTTTTATCGTCGTTTTTAACGTCGTTATTATCGTCGTTAATGTCGTCGTTATTATCGTCATTATCTACGTTGTTATCGTCAAAATATCATCGATAATATCGTCGTTATTATTGTCATTAACTTCTTTTTATCGTCGTTATTATCGTCGTTAATATCGTCTTTATTATCGTCGTTATTATCGTCATTATCTACGTTGTTATCGTCAAAATATCATCGATAATATCGTCGTTATTATTGTCATTATCTTCTTTTTATCGTCGTTATTATCGTCGTTAATATCGTCTTTATTATCGTCGTTATTATCGTCGTTAATATCGTCGTTATTATTGTCATTATCTTCTTTTTATCGTCGTTATTATCGTCGTTAATATCGTCGTTATTATCGTCGTTAATATCGTCGTTAATATCGTCATTATCATCGTTGTTATCGTCCTTATTATCCTCATAATTATCGTCGTTAATATCGTCGTTATTTTGTCACAATCATCGTCGTTAATGTCGTCGTTATTATCGTCATTATCATCGTTGTTATCGTCCTTATCATCCTCATAATTATCGTCGTTAATATCGTCGTTATTTTGTCATAATCATCGTCGTTAATGTCGTCGTTATTATCGTCATTATCTACGTTGTTATCGTCATAAATATTATCTTTAATATCGTCGTTATTATTGTCATTATCTTCTTTTTATTGTCTTTATTATCGTCGTTATTAACGTCGTTATTATCGTCGTTAATATCGTCGTTAATATCGTCATTATCATCGTTGTTATCGTCCTTATTATCCTCATAATTATCGTCGTTAATATCGTCGTTATTTTGTCATAATCATCGTCGTTAATGTCGTCGTTATTATCGTCATTATCTACGTTGTTATCGTCATAAATATCATCGATAATATCGTCGTTATTATTGTCATTATCTTCTTTTTATCGTCGTTATTAACGTCGTTATTATCGTCGTTAATATCGTCGTTAATATCGTCATTATCATCGTTGTTATCGTCCTTATCATCCTCATAATTATCGTCGTTAATATCGTCGTTATTTTGTCATAATCATCGTCGTTAATGTCGTCGTTATTATCGTCATTATCTACGTTGTTATCGTCATAAATATCATCGATAATATCGTCGTTATTATTGTCATTATCTTCTTTTTATCGTCGTTTTTAACGTCGTTATTATCGTCGTTAATATCGTCGTTAATATCGTCATTATAATCGTTGTTATCGTCCTTATTATCCTCATAATTATCGTCGTTAATATCGTCGTTATTTTGTCATAAACATCGTCGCTAATGTCGTCGTTATTATCGTCATTATCATCGTTGTTATCGTCCTTATCATCCTCATAATTATCGTCGTTAATATCGTCGTTATTTTGTCACAATCATCGTCGTTAATGTCGTCGTTATTATCGTCATTATCATCGTTGTTATCGTCCTTATCATCCTCATAATTATCGTCGTTAAAATCGTCGTTATTTTGTCATAATCATCGTCGTTAATGTCGTCGTTATTATCGTCATTATCTACGTTGTTATCGTCATAAATATTATCTTTAATATCGTCGTTATTATTGTCATTATCTTCTCTTTATTGTCTTTATTATCGTCGTTAATATCGTCGTTATTATCGTCGTTAATATCGTCGTTAATATCGTCATTATCATCGTTGTTATCGTCCTTATCATCCTCATAATTATCGTCGTTAATATCGTCGTTATTTTGTCATAATCATCGTCGTTAATGTCGTCGTTATTATCGTCATTATCTACGTTGTTATCGTCATAAATATCATCGATAATATCGTCGTTATTATTGTCATTATCTTCTTTTTATCGTCGTTATTAACGTCGTTATTATCGTCGGTAATATCGTCGTTAATATCGTCATTATCATCGTTGTTATCGTCCTTATCATCCTCATAATTATCGTCGTTAATATCGTCGTTATTTTGTCATAAACATCGTCGCTAATGTCGTCGTTATTATCGTCATTATCATCGTTGTTATCGTCCTTATCATCCTCATAATTATCGTCGTTAATATCGTCGTTATTTTGTCATAATCATCGTCGTTAATGTCGTCGTTATTATCGTCATTATCATCGTTGTTATCGTCCTTATCATCCTCATAATTATCGTCGTTAATATCGTCGTTATTTTGTCATAATCATCGTCGTTAATGTCGTCGTTATTATCGTCATTATCTACGTTGTTATCGTCATAAATATCATCGATAATATCGTCGTTATTATTGTCATTATCTTCTTTTTATCGTCGTTTTTAACGTCGTTATTATCGTCGTTAATATCGTCGTTAATATCGTCATTATAATCGTTGTTATCGTCCTTATTATCCTCATAATTATCGTCGTTAATATCGTCGTTATTTTGTCATAAACATCGTCGCTAATGTCGTCGTTATTATCGTCATTATCATCGTTGTTATCGTCCTTATCATCCTCATAATTATCGTCGTTAATATCGTCGTTATTTTGTCATAATCATCGACGATAATGTCGTCGTTATTATCGTCATTATCTTCGTTGTTATCGTCATAATTATCATCGTTAATATCGTCGTTATTATTGTCATTATCTTCTTTTTATCGTCGTTATTATCGTCGTTAATATCGTCGTTATTATCGTCGTTAATATCGTCATTATCATCGTTGTTATCGTCCTTATTATCCTCATAATTATCGTCGTTAATATCGTCGTTATTTTGTCACAATCATCGTCGTTAATGTCGTCGTTATTATCGTCATTATCATCGTTGTTATCGTCCTTATCATCCTCATAATTATCGTCGTTAATATCGTCGTTATTTTGTCATAATCATCGTCGTTAATGTCGTCGTTATTATCGTCATTATCTACGTTGTTATCGTCATAAATTTTATCTTTAATATCGTCGTTATTATTGTCATTATCTTCTTTTTATTGTCTTTATTATCGACGTTAATATCGTCGTTATTATCGTCGTTAATATCGTCGTTAATATCGTCATTATCATCGTTGTTATCGTCCTTATTATCCTCATAATTATCGTCGTTAATATCGTCGTTATTTTGTCATAATCATCGTCGTTAATGTCGTCGTTATTATCGTCATTATCTACGTTGTTATCGTCATAAATATCATCGATAATATCGTCGTTATTATTGTCATTATCTTCTTTTTATCGTCGTTATTATCGTCGTTAATATCGTCGTTATTATCGTCGTTAATATCGTCATTATCATCGTTGTTATCGTCCTTATTATCCTCATAATTATCGTCGTTAATATCGTCGTTATTTTGTCACAATCATCGTCGTTAATGTCGTCGTTATTATCGTCATTATCATCGTTGTTATCGTCCTTATCATCCTCATAATTATCGTCGTTAATATCGTCGTTATTTTGTCATAATCATCGTCGTTAATGTCGTCGTTATTATCGTCATTATCTACGTTGTTATCGTCATAAATATTATCTTTAATATCGTCGTTATTATTGTCATTATCTTCTTTTTATTGTCTTTATTATCGACGTTAATATCGTCGTTAATATCGTCGTTAATATCGTCATTATCATCGTTGTTATCGTCCTTATTATCCTCATAATTATCGTCGTTAATATCGTCGTTATTTTGTCATAATCATCGACGATAATGTCGTCGTTATTATCGTCATTATCTTCGTTGTTATCGTCATAATTATCATCGTTAATATCGTCGTTATTTTTGTCATTATCTTATTTTATCGTCGTTATTATCGTCGTTAATATCGTCATTATCATCGTTGTTATCGTCCTTATTATCCTCATAATTATCGTCGTTAATATCGTCGTTATTTTGTCACAATCATCGTCGTTAATGTCGTCGTTATTATCGTCATTATCATCGTTGTTATCGTCCTTATCATTCTCATAATTATCGTTGTTAATATCGTCGTTATTTTGTCATAATCATCGTCGTTAATGTCGTCGTTATTATCGTCATTATCTACGTTGTTATCGTCATAAATATTATCTTTAATATCGTCGTTATTATTGTCATTATCTTCTTTTTATTGTCTTTATTATCGACGTTAATATCGTCGTTATTATCGTCGTTAATATCGTCGTTAATATCGTCATTATCATCGTTGTTATCGTCCTTATTATCCTCATAATTATCGTCGTTAATATCGTCGTTATTTTGTCATAATCATCGTCGTTAATGTCGTCGTTATTATCGTCATTATCTACGTTGTTATCGTCATAAATATCATCGATAATATCGTCGTTATTATTGTCATTATCTTCTTTTTATCGTCGTTATTGTCGTCGTTAATATCGTCGTTATTATCGTCGTTAATATCGTCGTTAATATCGTCATTATCATCGTTGTTATCGTGTTTATTATCCTCATAATTATCGTCGTTAATATCGTCGTTATTTTGTCACAATCATCGTCGTTAATGTCGTCGTTATTATCGTCATTATCTACGTTGTTATCGTCATAAATATTATCTTTAATATCGCCGTTATTATTGTCATTATCTTCTTTTTATTGTCTTTATTATCGACGTTAATATCGTCGTTATTATCGTCGTTTATATCGTCGTTAATATCGTCATTATCATCGCTGTTATCGTCCTTATTATCCTCATAATTATCGTCGTTAATATCGTCGTTATTTTGTCATAATCATCGTCGTTAATGTCGTCGTTATTATCGTCATTATCTACGTTGTTATCGTCATAAATATCATCGATAATATCGTCGTTATTATTGTCATTATCTTCTTTTTATCGTCGTTATTATCGTCGTTAATATCGTCGTTATTATCGTCGTTAATATCGTCGTTAATATCTTCATTATCATCGTTGTTATCGTCCTTATTATCCTCATAATTATCGTCGTTAATATCGTCGTTATTTTGTCACAATCATCGTCGTTAATGTCGTCGTTATTATCGTCATTATCATCGTTGTTATCGTCCTTATCATCCTCATAATTATCGTCGTTAATATCGTCGTTATTTTGTCATAATCATCGACGATAATGTCGTCGTTATTATCGTCATTATCTTCGTTGTTATCGTCATAATTATCATCGTTAATATCGTCGTTATTATTGTCATTATCTTCTTTTTATCGTCGTTATTATCGTCGTTAATATCGTCGTTATTATCGTCGTTAATATCGTCATTATCATCGTTGTTATCGTCCTTATTATCCTCATAATTATCGTCGTTAATATCGTCGTTATTTTGTCACAATCATCGTCGTTAATGTCGTCGTTATTATCGTCATTATCATCGTTGTTATCGTCCTTATCATCCTCATAATTATCGTCGTTAATATCGTCGTTATTTTGTCATAATCATCGTCGTTAATGTCGTCGTTATTATCGTCATTATCTACGTTGTTATCGTCATAAATATTATCTTTAATATCGTCGTTATTATTGTCATTATCTTCTTTTTATTGTCTTTATTATCGACGTTAATATCGTCGTTATTATCGTCGTTAATATCGTCGTTAATATCGTCATTATCATCGTTGTTATCGTCCTTATCATCCTCATAATTATCGTCGTTAATATCGTCGTTATTTTGTCATAATCATCGACGATAATGTCGTCGTTATTATCGTCATTATCTTCGTTGTTATCGTCATAATTATCATCGTTAATATCGTCGTTATTATTGTCATTATCTTCTTTTTATCGTCGTTATTATCGTCGTTAATATCGTCGTTATTATCGTCGTTAATATCGTCATTTTCATCGTTGTTATCGTCCTTATTATCCTCATAATTATCGTCGTTAATATCGTCGTTATTTTGTCACAATCATCGTCGTTAATGTCGTCGTTATTATCGTCATTATCATCGTTGTTATCGTCCTTATCATTCTCATAATTATCGTCGTTAATATCGTCGTTATTTTGTCATAATCATCGTCGTTAATGTCGTCGTTATTATCGTCATTATCTACGTTGTTATCGTCATAAATATTATCTTTAATATCGTCGTTATTATTGTCATTATCTTCTTTTTATTGTCTTTATTATCGACGTTAATATCGTCGTTATTATCGTCGTTAATTTCGTCGTTAATATCATCATTATCATCGTTGTTATCGTCCTTATTATCCTCATAATTATCGTCGTTAATATCGTCGTTATTTTGTCATAATCATCGTCGTTAATGTCGTCGTTATTATCGTCATTATCTACGTTGTTATCGTCCTAAATATCATCCATAATATCGTCGTTATTATTGTCATTATCTTCTTTTTATCGTCGTTATTGTCGTCGTTAATATCGTCGTTATTATCGTCGTTAATATCGTCGTTAATATCGTCATTATCATCGTTGTTATCGTCCTTATTATCCTCATAATTATCGTCGTTAATATCGTCGTTATTTTGTCACAATCATCGTCGTTAATGTCGTCGTTATTATCGTAATTATCATCGTTGTTATCGTCCTTATCATCCTCATAATTATCGTCGTTAATATCGTCTTTATTTTGTCATAATCATCGTCGTTAATGTCGTCGTTATTATCGTCATTATCTACGTTGTTATCGTCATAAATATCATCGTTAATATCGTCGTTATTATTGTCATTATCTTCTTTTTATTGTCTTTATTATCGTCGTTAATATCGTCGTTATTATCGTCGTTAATATCGTCATTATCATCGTTGTTATCGTCCTTATCATCCTCTTAATTATCGTCGTTAATATCGTCGTTATTTTGTCATAATCATCGTCGTTAATGTCGTCGTTATTATCGTCATTATCATCGTTGTTATCATCCTTATCATCCTCATATTTATCGTCGTTAATATCGTCGTTATTTTGTCATAATCATCGACGATAATGTCGTCGTTATTATCGTCATTATCTTCGTTGTTATCGTCATAATTATCATCGTTAATATCGTCGTTATTATTGTCATTATCTTCTTTTTATCGTCGTTATTATCGTCGTTAATATCGTCGTTATTATCGTCGTTAATATCGTCCTTAATATCGTCATTATCATCGTTGTTATCGTCCTTATTATCCTCATAATTATCGTCGTTAATATCGTCGTTATTTTGTCACAATCATCGTCGTTAATGTCGTCGTTATTATCGTGATTATCATCGTTGTTATCGTCCTTATCATCCTCATAATTATCGTCGTTAATATCGTCGTTATTTTGTCATAATCATCGTCGTTAATGTCGTCGTTATTATCGTCATTATCAACGTTGTTATCGTCATAAATATTATCGTTAATATCGTCGTTATTATTGTCATTATCTTCTTTTTATTGTCTTTATTATCGTCGTTAATATCGTCGTTATTATCGTCGTTAATATCGTCGTTAATATCGTCATTATCATCGTTGTTATCGTCCTTATTATCCTCATAATTATCGTCGTTAATATCGTCGTTATTTTGTCATAATCATCGTCGTTAATGTCGTCGTTATTATCGTCATTATCATCGTTGTTATCGTCATAAATATCATCGATAATATCGTCGTAATTATTGTCATTATCTTCTTTTTATCGTCGTTATTAACGTCGTTATTATCGTCGTTAATATCGTCGTTAATATCGTCATTATCATCGTTGTTATCGTCCTTATTATCCTCATAGTTATCGTCGTTAATATCGTCGTTATTTTGTCATAAACATCGTCGCTAATGTCGTCGTTATTATCGTCATTATCATCGTTGTTATCGTCCTTATCATCCTCATAATTATCGTCGTTAATATCGTCGTTATTTTGTCATAATCATTGTCGTTAATGTCGTCGTTATTATCGTCATTATCTTCGTTGTTATCGTCCTTATTATCCTCATAATTATCGTCGTTAATATCGTCGTTATTTTGTCATAAACATCGTCGCTAATGTCGTCGTTATTTCCGTCATTATCATCGTTGTTATCGTCCTTATCATCCTCATAATTATCGTCGTTAATATCGTCGTTATTTTGTCATAAACATCGTCGCTAATGTCGTCGTTATTATCGTCATTATCATCGTTGTTATCGTCCTTATCATCCTCATAATTATCGACGTTAATATCGTCGTTATTTTGTCATAATCATCGACGATAATGTCGTTGTTATTATCGTCATTATCTTCGTTGTTATCGTCATAATTATCATCGTTAATATCGTCGTTATTATTGTCATTATCTTCTTTTTATCGTCGTTATTATCGTCGTTAATATCGTCGTTATTATCGTCGTTAATATCGTCATTATCATCGTTGTTATCGTCCTTATTATCCTCATAGTTATCGTCGTTAATATCGTCGTTATTTTGTCATAAACATCGTCGCTAATGTCGTCGTTATTATCGTCATTATCATCGTTGTTATCGTCCTTATCATCCTCATAATTATCGTCGTTAATATCGTCGTTATTTTGTCATAATCATTGTCGTTAATGTCGACGTTATTATCGTCATTATCTTCGTTGTTATCGTCCTTATCATCCTCATAATTATCGTCGTTAATATCGTCGTTATTTTGTCATAATCATCGTCGTTAATGTCGTCGTTATTATCGTCATTATCTACGTTGTTATCGTCAAAGTATCATCGATAATATCGTCGTTATTATTGTCATTATCTTCTTTTTATCGTCGTTATTATCGTCGTTAATATCGTCTTTATTATCGTCGTTATTATCGTCGTTAATATCGTCGTTATTATTGTCATTATCTTCTTTTTATCGTCGTTATTATCGTCGTTAATATCGTCGTTATTATCGTCGTTAATATCGTCGTTAATATCGTCATTATCATCGTTGTTATCGTCCTTATTATCCTCATAATTATCGTCGTTAATATCGTCGTTATTTTGTCACAATCATCGTCGTTAATGTCGTCGTTATTATCGTCATTATCATCGTTGTTATCGTCCTTATCATCCTCATAATTATCGTCGTTAATATCGTCGTTATTTTGTCATAATCATCGTCGTTAATGTCGTCGTTATTATCGTCATTATCTACGTTGTTATCGTCATAAATATTATCTTTAATATCGTCGTTATTATTGTCATTATCTTCTTTTTATTGTCTTTATTATCGTCGTTAATATCGTCGTTATTATCGTCGTTAATATCGTCGTTAATATCGTCATTATCATCGTTGTTATCGTCCTTATTATCCTCATAATTATCGTCGTTAATATCGTCGTTATTTTGTCATAATCATCGTCGTTAATGTCGTCGTTATTATCGTCATTATCTACGTTGTTATCGTCATAAATATCATCGATAATATCGTCGTTATTATTGTCATTATCTTCTTTTTATCGTCGTTTTTAACGTCGTTATTATCGTCGTTAATATCGTCGTTAATATCGTCATTATAATCGTTGTTATCGTCCTTATTATACTCATAATTATCGTCGTTAATATCATCGTTATTTTGTCATAAACATCGTCGCTAATGTCGTCGTTATTATCGTCATTATCATCGTTGTTATCGTCCTTATCATCCTCATAATTATCGTCGTTAATATCGTCGTTATTTTGTCATAATCATCGTCGTTAATGTCGTCGTTATTATCGTCATTATCATCGTTGTTATCGTCCTTATTATCCTCATAATTATCGTCGTTAATATCGTAGTTATTTTGTCACAATCATCGTCGTTAATGTCGTCGTTATTATCGTCATTATCATCGTTGTTATCGTCCTTATCATCCTCATAATTATCGTCGTTAATATCGTCGTTATTTTGTCATAATCATCGTCGTTAATGTCGTCGTTATTAACGTCATTATCTACGTTGTTATCGTCATAAATATTATCTTTAATATCGTCGTTATTATTGTCATTATCTTCTTTTTATCGTCGTTATTATCGTCGTTAATATCGTCGTTATTATCATCGTTAATATCGTCGTTAATATCGTCATTATCATCGTTGTTATCGTCCTTATTATCCTCATAATTATCGTCGTTAATATCGTCGTTATTATCGTCGTTAATATCGTCGTTAATATCGTCATTATCATCGTTGTTATCGTCCTTATCATCCTCATAATTATCGTCGTTAATATCGTCGTTATTTTGTCATAATCATCGTCGTTAATGTCGTCGTTATTATCGTCATTATCTACGTTGTTATCGTCATAAATATCATCGATAATATCGTCGTTATTATTGTCATTATCTTCTTTTTATCGTCGTTATTAACGTCGTTATTATCGTCGTTAATATCGTCGTTAATATCGTCATTATCATCGTTGTTATCGTCCTTATCATCCTCATAATTATCGTCGTTAATATCGTCGTTATTTTGTCATAAACATCGTCGCTAATGTCGTCGTTATTATCGTCATTATCATCGTTGTTATCGTCCTTATCATCCTCATAATTATCGTCGTTAATATCGTCGTTATTTTGTCATAATCATCGTCGTTAATGTCGTCGTTATTATCGTCATTATCATCGTTGTTATCGTCCTTATCATCCTCATAATTATCGTCGTTAATATCGTCGTTATTTTGTCATAATCATCGTCGTTAATGTCGTCGTTATTATCGTCATTATCTACGTTGTTATCGTCATAAATATCATCGATAATATCGTCGTTATTATTGTCATTATCTTCTTTTTATCGTCGTTTTTAACGTCGTTATTATCGTCGTTAATATAATCGTTAATATCGTCATTATAATCGTTGTTATCGTCCTTATTATCCTCATAATTATCGTCGTTAATATCGTCGTTATTTTGTCATAAACATCGTCGCTAATGTCGTCGTTATTATCGTCATTATCATCGTTGTTATCGTCCTTATCATCCTCATAATTATCGTCGTTAATATCGTCGTTATTTTGTCATAATCATCGACGATAATGTCGTCGTTATTATCGTCATTATCTTCGTTGTTATCGTCATAATTATCATCGTTAATATCGTCGTTATTATTGTCATTATCTTCTTTTTATCGTCGTTATTATCGTCGTTAATATCGTCGTTATTATCGTCGTTAATATCGTCATTATCATCGTTGTTATCGTCCTTATTATCCTCATAATTATCGTCGTTAATATCGTCGTTATTTTGTCACAATCATCGTCGTTAATGTCGTCGTTATTATCGTCATTATCATCGTTGTTATCGTCCTTATCATCCTCATAATTATCGTCGTCATATCGTCGTTATTTTGTCATAATCATCGTCGTTAATGTCGTCGTTATTATCGTCATTATCTACGTTGTTATCGTCATAAATATTATCTTTAATATCGTCGTTATTATTGTCATTATCTTCTTTTTATTGTCTTTATTATCGACGTTAATATCGTCGTTATTATCGTCGTTAATATCGTCGTTAATATCGTCATTATCATCGTTGTTATCGTCCTTATTATCCTCATAATTATCGTCGTTAATATCGTCGTTATTTTGTCATAATCATCGTCGTTAATGTCGTCGTTATTATCGTCATTATCTACGTTGTTATCGTCATAAATATCATCGATAATATCGTCGTTATTATTGTCATTATCTTCTTTTTATCGTCGTTTTTAACGTCGTTATTATCGTCGTTAATATCGTCGCTAATATCGTCATTATAATCGTTGTTATCGTCCTTATTATCCTCATAATTATCGTCGTTAATATCGTCGTTATTTTGTCATAAACATCGTCGCTAATGTCGTCGTTATTATCGTCATTATCATCGTTGTTATCGTCCTTATCATCCTCATAATTATCGTCGTTAATATCGTCGTTATTTTGTCATAATCATCGACGATAATGTCGTCGTTATTATCGTCATTATCTTCGTTGTTATCGTCATAATTATCATCGTTAATATCGTCGTTATTATTGTCATTATCTTCTTTTTATCGTCGTTATTATCGTCGTTAATATCGTCGTTATTATCGTCGTTAATATCGTCATTATCATCGTTGTTATCGTCCTTATTATCCTCATAATTATCGTCGTTAATATCGTCGTTATTTTGTCACAATCATCGTCGTTAATGTCGTCGTTATTATCGTCATTATCATCGTTGTTATCGTCCTTATCATCCTCATAATTATCGTCGTCATATCGTCGTTATTTTGTCATAATCATCGTCGTTAATGTCGTCGTTATTATCGTCATTATCTACGTTGTTATCGTCATAAATATTATCTTTAATATCGTCGTTATTATTGTCATTATCTTCTTTTTATTGTCTTTATTATCGACGTTAATATCGTCGTTATTATCGTCGTTAATGTCGTCGTTATTATCGTCATTATCATCGTTGTTATCGTCCTTATCATTCTCATAATTATCGTCGTTAATATCGTCGTTATTTTGTCATAATCATCGTCGTTAATGTCGTCGTTATTATCGTCATTATCTACGTTGTTATCGTCATAAATATTATCTTTAATATCGTCGTTATTATTGTCATTATCTTCTTTTTATTGTCTTTATTATCGACGTTAATATCGTCGTTATTATCGTCGTTAATATCGTCGTTAATATCGTCATTATCATCGTTGTTATCGTCCTTATTATCCTCATAATTATCGTCGTTAATATCGTCGTTATTTTGTCATAATCATCGTCGTTAATGTCGTCGTTATTATCGTCATTATCTACGTTGTTATCGTCATAAATATCATCGATAATATCGTCGTTATTATTGTCATTATCTTCTTTTTATCGTCGTTATTGTCGTCGTTAATATCGTCGTTATTATCGTCGTTAATATCGTCGTTAATATCGTCATTATCATCGTTGTTATCGTCCTTATTATCCTCATAATTATCGTCGTTAATATCGTCGTTATTTTGTCACAATCATCGTCATTAATGTCGTCGTTATTATCGTCATTATCATCGTTGTTATCGTCCTTATCATCCTCATAATTATCGTCGTTAATATCGTCTTTATTTTGTCATAATCATCGTCGTTAATGTCGTCGTTATTATCGTCATTATCTACGTTGTTATCGTCATAAATATCATCGTTAATATCGTCGTTATTATTGTCATTATCTTCTTTTTATTGTCTTTATTATCGTCGTTAATATCGTCGTTATTATCGTCGTTAATATCGTCATTATCATCGTTGTTATCGTCCTTATCATCCTCTTAATTATCGTCGTTAATATCGTCGTTGTTTTGTCATAATCATCGTCGTTAATGTCGTCGTTATTATCGTCATTATCATCGTTGTTATCATCCTTATCATCCTCATATTTATCGTCGTTAATATCGTCGTTATTTTGTCATAATCATCGACGATAATGTCGTCGTTATTATCGTCATTATCTTCGTTGTTATCGTCATAATTATCATCGTTAATATCGTCGTTATTATTGTCATCATCTTCTTTTTATCGTCGTTATTATCGTCGTTAATATCGTCGTTATTATCGTCGTTAATATCGTCATTATCATCGTTGTTATCGTCCTTATTATCCTCATAATTATCGTCGTTAATATCGTCGTTATTTTGTCACAATCATCGTCGTTAATGTCGTCGTTATTATCGTCATTATCATCGTTGTTATCGTCCTTATCATCCTCATAATTATCGTCGTTAATATCGTCGTC
Source organism: Dolichovespula media (assembly GCA_911387685.1). NCBI lineage: Eukaryota > Metazoa > Arthropoda > Insecta > Hymenoptera > Vespidae > Dolichovespula > Dolichovespula media. Next base: position 64,857 of record CAJVQJ010000036.1, read on the forward strand.
ATTTTGTCATAATCATCGTCGTTAATGTCGTCGTTATTATCGTCATTATCAACGTTGTTATCGTCATAAATATTATCGTTAATATCGTCGTTATTATTGTCATTATCTTCTTTTTATTGTCTTTATTATCGTCGTTAATATCGTCGTTATTATCGTCGTTAATATCGTCGTTAATATCGTCATTATCATCGTTGTTATCGTCCTTATTATCCTCATAATTATCGTCGTTAATATCGTCGTTATTTTGTCATAATCATCTTCGTTAATGTCGTCGTTATTATCGTCATTATCATCGTTGTTATCGTCATAAATATCATCGATAATATCGTCGTTAATATTGTCATTATCTTCTTTTTATCGTCGTTATTAACGTCGTTATTATCGTCGTTAATATCGTCGTTAATATCGTCATTATCATCGTTGTTATCGTCCTTATTATCCTCATAGTTATCGTCGTTAATATCGTCGTTATTTTGTCATAAACATCGTCGCTAATGTCGTCGTTATTATCGTCATTATCATCGTTGTTATCGTCCTTATCATCCTCATAATTATCGTCGTTAATATCGTCGTTATTTTGTCATAATCATTGTCGTTAATGTCGTCGTTATTATCGTCATTATCTTCGTTGTTATCGTCCTTATTATCCTCATAATTATCGTCGTTAATATCGTCGTTATTTTGTCATAAACATCGTCGCTAATGTCGTCGTTATTTCCGTCATTATCATCGTTGTTATCGTCCTTATCATCCTGATAATTATCGTCGTTAATATCGTCGTTATTTTGTCATAAACATCGTCGCTAATGTCGTCGTTATTATCGTCATTATCATCGTTGTTATCGTCCTTATCATCCTCATAATTATCGTCGTTAATATCGTCGTTATTTTGTCATAATCATCGACGATAATGTCGTTGTTATTATCGTCATTATCTTCGTTGTTATCGTCATAATTATCATCGTTAATATCGTCGTTATTATTGTCATTATCTTCTTTTTATCGTCGTTATTATCGTCGTTAATATCGTCGTTATTATCGTCGTTAATATCGTCATTATCATCGATGTTATCGTCCTTATTATCCTCATAATTATCGTCGTTAATATCGTCGTTATTTTGTCACAATCATCGTCGTTAATGTCGTCGTTATTATCGTCATTATTATCGTTGTTTTCGTCATAAATATCATCGATAATATCGTCGTTATTATTGTCATTATCTTCTTTTTATCGTCGTTATTAATGTCGTTATTATCGTCGTTAATATCGTCGTTAATATCGTCATTATCATCGTTGTTATCGTTTTTATTATCCTCATAATTATCGTCGTTAATATCGTCGTTATTTTGTCACAATCATCGTCGTTAATGTCGTCGTTATTATCGTCATTATCATCGTTGTTATCGTCCTTATCATCCTCATTATTATCGTCGTTAATATCGTCGTTATTTTGTCATAATCATCGTCTTTAATGTCGTCGTTATTATCGTCATTATCAACGTTGTTATCGTCATAAATATTATCGTTAATATCGTCGTTATTATTGTCATTATCTTCTTTTTATTGTCTTCATTATCGTCGTTAATATCGTCGTTATTATCGTCGTTAATATCGTCGTTAATATCGTCATTATCATCGTTGTTATCGTCCTTATTATCCTCATAATTATCGTCGTTAATATCGTCGTTATTTTGTCATAATCATCGTCGTTAATGTCGTCGTTATTATCGTCATTATCATCGTTGTTATCGTCATAAATATCATCGATAATATCGTCGTTATTATTGTCATTATCTTCTTTTTATCTTCGTTATTAACGTCGTTATTATCGTCGTAAATATCGTCGTTAATATCGTCATTATCATCGTTGTTATCGTCCTTATTATCCTCATAGTTATCGTCGTTAATATCGTCGTTATTTTGTCATAAACATCGTCGCTAATGTCGTCGTTATTATCGTCATTATCATCGTTGTTATCGTCCTTATCATCCTCATAATTATCGTCGTTAATATCGTCGTTATTTTGTCATAATCATTGTCGTTAATGTCGTCGTTATTATCGTCATTATCTTCGTTGTTATCGTCCTTATTATCCTCATAATTATCGTCGTTAATACCGTCGTTATTTTGTCACAATCATCGTCGTTAATGTCGTCGTTATTATCGTCATTATCATCGTTGTTATCGTCCTTATCATCCTCATAATTATCGTCGTTAATATCGTCGTTATTTTTTTCATAATCATCGTCGTTAATGTCGTCGTTATTATCGTCATTATCTACGTTGTTATCGTCATAAATATTATCTTTAATATCGTCGTTATTATTGTCATTATCTTCTTTTTATTGTCTTTATTATCGACGTTAATATCGTCGTTATTATCGTCGTTAATATCGTCGTTAATATCGTCATTATCATCGTTGTTATCGTCCTTATTATCCTCATAATTATCGTCGTTAATATCGTCGTTATTTTGTCATAATCATCGTCGTTAATGTCGTCGTTATTATCGTCATTATCTACGTTGTTATCGTCATAAATATCATCGATAATATCGTCGTTATTATTGTCATTATCTTCTTTTTATCGTCGTTTTTAACGTCGTTATTATCGTCGTTAATATCGTCGTTAATATCGTCATTATAATCGTTGTTATCGTCCTTATTATCCTCATAATTATCGTCGTTAATATCGTCGTTATTTTGTCATAAACATCGTCGCTAATGTCGTCGTTAATATCGTCATTATCATCGTTGTTATCGTTCTTATTATCCTCATAATTATCGTCGTTAATATCGTCGTCATTTTGTCATAAACATCGTCGCTAATGTCGTCGTTATTATCGGCATTATCATCGTTGTTATCGTCCTTATCATCCTCATAATTATCGTCGTTAATATCGTCGTAATTTTGTCAAAATCATCGTCGTTAATGTCTTCGTTATTATCGTCATTATCATCGTTGTTATCATCCTTATCATCCTCATAATCATCGTCGTTAATGTCGTCGTTATTATCGTCATTATCTACGTTGTTATCGTCATAAATATCATCGATAATATCGTCGTTATTATTGTCATTATCTTCTTTTTATCGTCGTTATTAACGTCGTTATTATCGTCGTTAATATCGTCGTTAATATCGTCATTATCATCGTTGTTATCGTCCTTATCATCCTCATAATTATCGTCGTTAATATCGTCGTTATTTTGTCATAATCATCGTCGTTAATGTCTTCGTTATTATCGTCATTATCATCGTTGTTATCATCCTTATCATCCTCATAATTATCGTCGTTAATATCGTCGTTATTTTGTCATAATCATCGACGATAATGTCGTCGTTATTATCGTCATTATCTTCGTTGTTATCGTCATAATTATCATCGTTAATATCGTTGTTATTATTGTCATTATCTTCTTTTTATCGTCGTTATTATCGTCGTTAATATCGTCGTTATTATCGACGTTAATATCGTCATTAACATCGTTGTTATCGTCCTTATCATCCTCATAATCATCGTCGTTAATGTCGTCGTTATTATCGTCATTATCTACGTTGTTATCGTCATAATTATCATCGTTAATATCGTCGTTATTATTGTCATTATCTTCTTTTTATCGTCGTTAATATCGTCGTTAATATCGTCATTATAATCGTTGTTATCGTCCTTATTATCCTCATAATTATCGTCGTTAATATCGTCGTTATTTTGTCCTAAATATCGTCGCTAATGTCGTCGTTATTATCGTCATTATCATCGTTGTTATCGTCCTTATCATCCTCATAATTATCGTCGTTAATATCGTCGTTATTTTGTCATAATCATCGACGATAATGTCGTCGTTATTATCGTCATTATCTTCGTTGTTATCGTCATAATTATCATCGTTAATATCGTCGTTATTATTGTCATTATCTTCTTTTTATCGTCGTTATTATCGTCGTTAATATCGTCGTTATGATCGTCGTTAATATCGTCATTATCATCGTTGTTATCGTCCTTATTATCCTCATAATTATCGTCGTTAATATCGTCGTTATTTTGTCACAATCATCGTCGTTAATGTCGTCGTTATTATCGTCATTATCATCGTTGTTATCGTCCTTATCATCCTCATAATTATCGTCGTTAATATCGTCGTTATTTTGTCATAATCATCGTCGTTAATGTCGTCGTTATTATCGTCATTATCTACGTTGTTATCGTCATAAATATTATCTTTAATATCGTCGTTATTATTGTCATTATCTTCTTTTTATTGTCTTTATTATCGACGTTAATATCGTCGTTATTATCGTCGTTAATATCGTCGTTAATATCGTCATTATCATCGTTGTTATCGTCCTTATTATCCTCATAATTATCGTCGTTAATATCGTCGTTATTTTGTCATAATCATCGTCGTTAATGTCGTCGTTATTATCGTCATTATCTACGTTGTTATCGTCATAAATATCATCGATAATATCGTCGTTATTATTGTCATTATCTTCTTTTTATCGTCGTTTTTAACGTCGTTATTATCGTCGTTAATATCGTCGTTAATATCGTCATTATAATCGTTGTTATCGTCCTTATTATCCTCATAATTATCGTCGTTAATATCGTCGTTATTTTGTCATAAACATCGTCGCTAATGTCGTCGTTAATATCGTCATTATCATCGTTGTTATCGTTCTTATTATCCTCATAAGTATCGTCGTTAATATCGTCGTTATTTTGTCATAAACATCGTCGCTAATGTCGTCGTTATTATCGTCATTATCATCGTTGTTATCGTCCTTATCATCCTCATAATTATCGTCGTTAATATCGTCGTTATTTTGTCATAATCATCGTCGTTAATGTCTTCGCTATTATCGTCATTATCATCGTTGTTATCATCCTTATCATCCTCATAATTATCGTCGTTAATATCGTCGTTATTTTGTCATAATCATCGACGATAATGTCGTCGTTATTATCGTCATTATCTACGTTGTTATCGTCATAAATATTATCTTTAATATCGTCGTTATTATTGTCATTATCTTCTTTTTATCGTCGTTATTATCGTCGTTAATATCGTCGTTATTATCGTCGTTAATATCGTCATTATCATCGTTGTTATCGTCCTTATCATCCTCATAATCATCGTCGTTAATGTCGTCGTTATTATCGTCATTATCTACGTTGTTATCGTCATAAATATCATCGATAATATCGTCGTTATTATTGTCATTATCTTCTTTTTATCGTCGTTATTAACGTCGTTATTATCGTCGTTAATATCGTCGTTAATATCGTCATTATCATCGTTGTTATCGTCCTTATCATCCTCATAATTATCGTCGTTAATATCGTCGTTATTTTGTCATAATCATCGTCGTTAATGTCTTCGTTATTATCGTCATTATCATCGTTGTTATCATCCTAATCATCCTCATAATTATCGTCGTTAATATCGTCGTTATTTTGTCATAATCATCGACGATAATGTCGTCGTTATTATCGTCATTATCTTTTTGTTATCGTCATAATTATCATCGTTAATATCGTCGTTATTATTGTCATTATCTTCTTTTTATCGTCGTTATTATCGTCGTTAATATCGTCGTTATTATCGTCGTTAATATCGTCATTATCATCGTTGTTATCGTCCTTATCATCCTCATAATCATCGTCGTTAATGTCGTCGTTATTATCGTCATTATCTACGTTGTTATCGTCATAATTATCATCGTTAATATCGTCGTTATTATTGTCATTATCTTCTTTTTATCGTCGTTATTATCGTCGTTAATATCGTCGTTATTATCGTCGTTAATATCGTCATTATCATCGTTGTTATCGTCCTTATCATCCTCATAATCATCGTCGTTAATGTCGTCGTTATTATCGTCATTATCTACGTTGTTATCGTCATAAATATCATCGATAATATCGTCGTTATTATTGTCATTATCTTCTTTTTATCGTCGTTATTAACGTCGTTATTATCGTCGTTAATATCGTCGTTAATATCGTCATTATCATCGTTGTTATCGTCCTTATCATCCTCATAATTATCGTCGTTAATATCGTCGTTATTTTGTCATAATCATCGTCGTTAATGTCGTCGTTATTATCGTCGTTAATATCGTCTTTATTATCGTCGTTATTATCGTCGTTAATATCGTCGTTATTATTGTCATTATCTTCTTTTTATCGTCGTTATTATCGTCGTTAATATCGTCGTTATTATCGTCGTTAATAACGACGATAATATCGTCATTATCATCGTTGTTATCGTCCTTATCATCCTCATAATTATCGTCGTTAATATCGTCGTTATTTTGTCATAATCGTCGTCGTTAATGTCGTCGTTATTATCGTCATTATCTACGTTGTTATCGTCATAAATATTATCTTTAATATCGTCGTTATTATTGTCATTATCTTCTTTTTATTGTCTTTATTATCGTCGTTAATATCGTCGTTATTATCGTCGTTAATATCGTCGTTAATATCGTCATTATCATCGTTGTTATCGTCCTTCTTATCCTCATAATTATCGTCGTTAATATCGTCGTTATTTTGTCACAATCATCGTCGTTAATGTCGTCGTTATTATCGTCATTATCATCGTTGTTATCGTCCTTATCATCCTCATAATTATCGTCGTTAATATCGTCGTTATTTTGTCATAAACATCGTCGCTAATGTCGTCGTTATTATCGTCATTATCATCGTTGTTATCGTCCTTATCATCCTCATAATTATCGTCGTTAATATCGTCGTTATTTTGTCATAATCATCGACGATAATGTCTTCGTTATTATCGTCATTATCTTCGTTGTTATCGTCATAATTATCATCGTTAATATCGTCGTTATTATTGTCATTATCTTCTTTTTATCGTCGTTATTATCGTCGTTAATATCGTCGTTATTATCGTCGTTAATATCGTCATTATCATCGTTGTTATCGTCCTTATTATCCTCATAATTATCGTCGTTAATATCGTCGTTATTTTGTCACAATCATCGTCGTTAATGTCGTCGTTATTATCGTCATTATCATCGTTGTTATCGTCCTTATCATCCTCATAATTATCGTCGTTAATATCGTCGTTATTTTGTCATAATCATCGTCGTTAATGTCGTCGTTATTATCGTCATTATCTACGTTGTTATCGTCATAAATATTATCTTTAATATCGTCGTTATTATTGTCATTATCTTCTTTTTATTGTCTTTATTATCGTCGTTATTAACGTCGTTATTATCGTCGTTAATATCGTCGTTAATATCGTCATTATCATCGTTGTTATCGTCCTTATCATCCTCATAATTATCGTCGTTAATATCGTCGTTATTTTGTCATAATCATCGTCGTTAATGTCGTCGTTATTATCGTCATTATCTACGTTGTTATCGTCATAAATATCATCGATAATATCGTCGTTATTATTGTCATTATCTTCTTTTTATCGTCGTTTTTAACGTCGTTATTATCGTCGTTAATATCGTCGTTAATATCGTCATTATAATCGTTGTTATCGTCCTTATTATCCTCATAATTATCGTCGTTAATATCGTCGTTATTTTGTCATAAACATCGTCGCTAATGTCGTCGTTATTATCGTCATTATCATCGTTGTTATCGTCCTTATCATCCTCATAATTATCGTCGTTAATATCGTCGTTATTTTGTCATAATCATCGTCGTTAATGTCTTCGTTATTATCGTCATTATCATCGTTGTTATCATCCTAATCATCCTCATAATTATCGTCGTTAATATCGTCGTTATTTTGTCATAATCATCGACGATAATGTCGTCGTTATTATCGTCATTATCTTTTTGTTATCGTCATAATTATCATCGTTAATATCGTCGTTATTATTGTCATTATCTTCTTTTTATCGTCGTTATTATCGTCGTTAATATCGTCGTTATTATCGTCGTTAATATCGTCATTATCATCGTTGTTATCGTCCTTATCATCCTCATAATCATCGTCGTTAATGTCGTCGTTATTATCGTCATTATCTACGTTGTTATCGTCATAATTATCATCGTTAATATCGTCGTTATTATTGTCATTATCTTCTTTTTATCGTCGTTATTATCGTCGTTAATATCGTCGTTATTATCGTCGTTAATATCGTCATTATCATCGTTGTTATCGTCCTTATCGTCCTCATAATCATCGTCGTTAATGTCGTCGTTATTATCGTCATTATCTACGTTGTTATCGTCATAAATATCATCGATAATATCGTCGTTATTATTGTCATTATCTTCTTTTTATCGTCGTTATTAACGTCGTTATTATCGTCGTTAATATCGTCGTTAATATCGTCATTATCATCGTTGTTATCGTCCTTATCATCCTCATAATTATCGTCGTTAATATCGTCGTTATTTTGTCATAATCATCGTCGTTAATGTCGTCGTTATTATCGTCGTTAATATCGTCTTTATTATCGTCGTTATTATCGTCGTTAATATCGTCGTTATTATTGTCATTATCTTCTTTTTATCGTCGTTATTATCGTCGTTAATATCGTCGTTATTATCGTCGTTAATAACGACGTTAATATCGTCATTATCATCGTTGTTATCGTCCTTATCATCCTCATAATTATCGTCGTTAATATCGTCGTTATTTTGTCATAATCGTCGTCGTTAATGTCGTCGTTATTATCGTCATTATCTACGTTGTTATCGTCATAAATATTATCTTTAATATCGTCGTTATTATTGTCATTATCTTCTTTTTATTGTCTTTATTATCGTCGTTAATATCGTCGTTATTATCGTCGTTAATATCGTCGTTAATATCGTCATTATCATCGTTGTTATCGTCCTTCTTATCCTCATAATTATCGTCGTTAATATCGTCGTTATTTTGTCACAATCATCGTCGTTAATGTCGTCGTTATTATCGTCATTATCATCGTTGTTATCGTCCTTATCATCCTCATAATTATCGTCGTTAATATCGTCGTTATTTTGTCATAAACATCGTCGCTAATGTCGTCGTTATTATCGTCATTATCATCGTTGTTATCGTCCTTATCATCCTCATAATTATCGTCGTTAATATCGTCGTTATTTTGTCATAATCATCGACGATAATGTCGTCGTTATTATCGTCATTATCTTCGTTGTTATCGTCATAATTATCATCGTTAATATCGTCGTTATTATTGTCATTATCTTCTTTTTATCGTCGTTATTATCGTCGTTAATATCGTCGTTATTATCGTCGTTAATATCGTCATTATCATCGTTGTTATCGTCCTTATTATCCTCATAATTATCGTCGTTAATATCGTCGTTATTTTGTCACAATCATCGTCGTTAATGTCGTCGTTATTATCGTCATTATCATCGTTGTTATCGTCCTTATCATCCTCATAATTATCGTCGTTAATATCGTCGTTATTTTGTCATAATCATCGTCGTTAATGTCGTCGTTATTATCGTCATTATCTACGTTGTTATCGTCATAAATATTATCTTTAATATCGTCGTTATTATTGTCATTATCTTCTTTTTATTGTCTTTATTATCGTCGTTATTAACGTCGTTATTATCGTCGTTAATATCGTCGTTAATATCGTCATTATCATCGTTGTTATCGTCCTTATCATCCTCATAATTATCGTCGTTAATATCGTCGTTATTTTGTCATAATCATCGTCGTTAATGTCGTCGTTATTATCGTCATTATCTACGTTGTTATCGTCATAAATATCATCGATAATATCGTCGTTATTATTGTCATTATCTTCTTTTTATCGTCGTTTTTAACGTCGTTATTATCGTCGTTAATATCGTCGTTAATATCGTCATTATAATCGTTGTTATCGTCCTTATTATCCTCATAATTATCGTCGTTAATATCGTCGTTATTTTGTCATAAACATCGTCGCTAATGTCGTCGTTATTATCGTCATTATCATCGTTGTTATCGTCCTTATCATCCTCATAATTATCGTCGTTAATATCGTCGTTATTTTGTCATAATCATCGTCGTTAATGTCTTCGTTATTATCGTCATTATCATCGTTGTTATCATCCTTATCATCCTCATAATTATCGTCGTTAATATCGTCGTTATTTTGTCATAATCATCGACGATAATGTCGTCGTTATTATCGTCATTATCTTCGTTGTTATCGTCATAATTATCATCGTTAATATCGTCGTTATTATTGTCATTATCTTCTTTTTATCGTCGTTATTATCGTCGTTAATATCGTCGTTATTATCGTCGTTAATATCGTCATTATCATCGTTGTTATCGTCCTTATCATCCTCATAATCATCGTCGTTAATGTCGTCGTTATTATCGTCATTATCTACGTTGTTATCGTCATAAATATTATCTTTAATATCGTCGTTATTATTGTCATTATCTTCTTTTTATTGTCTTTATTATCGACGTTAATATCGTCGTTATTATCGTCGTTAATATCGTCGTTAATATCGTCATTATCATCGTTGTTATCGTCCTTATTATCCTCATAATTATCGTCGTTAATATCGTCGTTATTTTGTCATAATCATCGTCGTTAATGTCGTCGTTATTATCGTCATTATCTACGTTGTTATCGTCATAATTATCATCGATAATATCGTCGTTATTATTGTCATTATCTTCTTTTTATCGTCGTTATTAACGTCGTTATTATCGTCGTTAATATCGTCGTTAATATCGTCATTATCATCGTTGTTATCGTCCTTATCATCCTCATAATTATCGTCGTTATTTTGTCATAATCATCGTCGTTAATGTCGTCGTTATTATCGTCATTATCTACGTTGTTATCGTCATAAATATCATCGATAATATCGTCGTTATTATTGTCATTATCTTCTTTTTATCGTCGTTTTTAACGTCGTTATTATCGTCGTTAATATCGTCGTTAATATCGTCATTATAATCGTTGTTATCGTCCTTATTATCCTCATAATTATCGTCGTTAATATCGTCGTTATTTTGTCATAAACATCGTCGCTAATGTCGTCGTTATTATCGTCATTATCATCGTTGTTATCGTCCTTATCATCCTCATAATTATCGTCGTTAATATCGTCGTTATTTTGTCACAATCATCGTCGTTAATGTCGTCGTTATTATCGTCATTATCATCGTTGTTATCGTCCTTATCATCCTCATAATTATCGTCGTTAATATCGTCGTTATTTTGTCATAATCATCGTCGTTAATGTCGTCGTTATTATCGTCATTATCTACGTTGTTATCGTCATAAATATTATCTTTAATATCGTCGTTATTATTGTCATTATCTTCTTTTTATTGTCTTTATTATCGTCGTTATTAACGTCGTTATTATCGTCGTTAATATCGTCGTTAATATCGTCATTATCATCGTTGTTATCGTCCTTATTATCCTCATAATTATCGTCGTTAATATCGTCGTTATTTAGTCATAATCATCGTCGTTAATGTCGTCGTTATTATCGTCATTATCTACGTTGTTATCGTCATAAATATCATCGATAATATCGTCGTTATTATTGTCATTATCTTCTTTTTATCGTCGTTTTTAACGTCGTTATTATCGTCGTTAATATCGTCGTTAATATCGTCATTATAATCGTTGTTATCGTCCTTATTATCCTCATAATTATCGTCGTTAATATCGTCGTTATTTTGTCATAAACATCGTCGCTAATGTCGTCGTTAATATCGTCATTATCATCGTTGTTATCGTTCTTATTATCCTCATAAGTATCGTCGTTAATATCGTCGTTATTTTGTCATAAACATCGTCGCTAATGTCGTCGTTATTATCGTCATTATCATCGTTGTTATCGTCCTTATCATCCTCATAATTATCGTCGTTAATATCGTCGTTATTTTGTCATAATCATCGTCGTTAATGTCTTCGCTATTATCGTCATTATCATCGTTGTTATCATCCTTATCATCCTCATAATTATCGTCGTTAATATCGTCGTTATTTTGTCATAATCATCGACGATAATGTCGTCGTTATTATCGTCATTATCTACGTTGTTATCGTCATAAATATTATCTTTAATATCGTCGTTATTATTGTCATTATCTTCTTTTTATCGTCGTTATTATCGTCGTTAATATCGTCGTTATTATCGTCGTTAATATCGTCATTATCATCGTTGTTATCGTCCTTATCATCCTCATAATCATCGTCGTTAATGTCGTCGTTATTATCGTCATTATCTACGTTGTTATCGTCATAAATATCATCGATAATATCGTCGTTATTATTGTCATTATCTTCTTTTTATCGTCGTTATTAACGTCGTTATTATCGTCGTTAATATCGTCGTTAATATCGTCATTATCATCGTTGTTATCGTCCTTATCATCCTCATAATTATCGTCGTTAATATCGTCGTTATTTTGTCATAATCATCGTCGTTAATGTCTTCGTTATTATCGTCATTATCATCGTTGTTATCATCCTAATCATCCTCATAATTATCGTCGTTAATATCGTCGTTATTTTGTCATAATCATCGACGATAATGTCGTCGTTATTATCGTCATTATCTTTTTGTTATCGTCATAATTATCATCGTTAATATCGTCGTTATTATTGTCATTATCTTCTTTTTATCGTCGTTATTATCGTCGTTAATATCGTCGTTATTATCGTCGTTAATATCGTCATTATCATCGTTGTTATCGTCCTTATCATCCTCATAATCATCGTCGTTAATGTCGTCGTTATTATCGTCATTATCTACGTTGTTATCGTCATAATTATCATCGTTAATATCGTCGTTACTATTGTCATTATCTTCTTTTTATCGTCGTTATTATCGTCGTTAATATCGTCGTTATTATCGTCGTTAATATCGTCATTATCATCGTTGTTATCGTCCTTATCGTCCTCATAATCATCGTCGTTAATGTCGTCGTTATTATCGTCATTATCTACGTTGTTATCGTCATAAATATCATCGATAATATCGTCGTTATTATTGTCATTATCTTCTTTTTATCGTCGTTATTAACGTCGTTATTATCGTCGTTAATATCGTCGTTAATATCGTCATTATCATCGTTGTTATCGTCCTTATCATCCTCATAATTATCGTCGTTAATATCGTCGTTATTTTGTCATAATCATCGTCGTTAATGTCGTCGTTATTATCGTCGTTAATATCGTCTTTATTATCGTCGTTATTATCGTCGTTAATATCGTCGTTATTATTGTCATTATCTTCTTTTTATCGTCGTTATTATCGTCGTTAATATCGTCGTTATTATCGTCGTTAATAACGTCGTTAATATCGTCATTATCATCGTTGTTATCGTCCTTATCATCCTCATAATTATCGTCGTTAATATCGTCGTTATTTTGTCATAATCATCGTCGTTAATGTCGTCGTTATTATCGTCATTATCTACGTTGTTATCGTCATAAATATTATCTTTAATATCGTCGTTATTATTGTCATTATCTTCTTTTTATTGTCTTTATTATCGTCGTTAATATCGTCGTTATTATCGTCGTTAATATCGTCGTTAATATCGTCATTATCATCGTTGTTATCGTCCTTCTTATCCTCATAATTATCGTCGTTAATATCGTCGTTATTTTGTCACAATCATCGTCGTTAATGTCGTCGTTATTATCGTCATTATCATCGTTGTTATCGTCCTTATCATCCTCATAATTATCGTCGTTAATATCGTCGTTATTTTGTCATAAACATCGTCGCTAATGTCGTCGTTATTATCGTCATTATCATCGTTGTTATCGTCCTTATCATCCTCATAATTATCGTCGTTAATATCGTCGTTATTTTGTCATAATCATCGACGATAATGTCGTCGTTATTATCGTCATTATCTTCGTTGTTATCGTCATAATTATCATCGTTAATATCGTCGTTATTATTGTCATTATCTTCTTTTTATCGTCGTTATTATCGTCGTTAATATCGTCGTTATTATCGTCGTTAATATCGTCATTATCATCGTTGTTATCGTCCTTATTATCCTCATAATTATCGTCGTTAATATCGTCGTTATTTTGTCACAATCATCGTCGTTAATGTCGTCGTTATTATCGTCATTATCATCGTTGTTATCGTCCTTATCATCCTCATAATTATCGTCGTTAATATCGTCGTTATTTTGTCATAATCATCGTCGTTAATGTCGTCGTTATTATCGTCATTATCTACGTTGTTATCGTCATAAATATTATCTTTAATATCGTCGTTATTATTGTCATTATCTTCTTTTTATTGTCTTTATTATCGTCGTTATTAACGTCGTTATTATCGTCGTTAATATCGTCGTTAATATCGTCATTATCATCGTTGTTATCGTCCTTATCATCCTCATAATTATCGTCGTTAATATCGTCGTTATTTTGTCATAATCATCGTCGTTAATGTCGTCGTTATTATCGTCATTATCTACGTTGTTATCGTCATAAATATCATCGATAATATCGTCGTTATTATTGTCATTATCTTCTTTTTATCGTCGTTTTTAACGTCGTTATTATCGTCGTTAATATCGTCGTTAATATCGTCATTATAATCGTTGTTATCGTCCTTATTATCCTCATAATTATCGTCGTTAATATCGTCGTTATTTTGTCATAAACATCGTCGCTAATGTCGTCGTTATTATCGTCATTATCATCGTTGTTATCGTCCTTATCATCCTCATAATTATCGTCGTTAATATCGTCGTTATTTTGTCATAATCATCGTCGTTAATGTCTTCGTTATTATCGTCATTATCATCGTTGTTATCATCCTTATCATCCTCATAATTATCGTCGTTAATATCGTCGTTATTTTGTCATAATCATCGACGATAATGTCGTCGTTATTATCGTCATTATCTTCGTTGTTATCGTCATAATTATCATCGTTAATATCGTCGTTATTATTGTCATTATCTTCTTTTTATCGTCGTTATTATCGTCGTTAATATCGTCGTTATTATCGTCGTTAATATCGTCATTATCATCGTTGTTATCGTCCTTATCATCCTCATAATCATCGTCGTTAATGTCGTCGTTATTATCGTCATTATCTACGTTGTTATCGTCATAAATATTATCTTTAATATCGTCGTTATTATTGTCATTATCTTCTTTTTATTGTCTTTATTATCGACGTTAATATCGTCGTTATTATCGTCGTTAATATCGTCGTTAATATCGTCATTATCATCGTTGTTATCGTCCTTATTATCCTCATAATTATCGTCGTTAATATCGTCGTTATTTTGTCATAATCATCGTCGTTAATGTCGTCGTTATTATCGTCATTATCTACGTTGTTATCGTCATAATTATCATCGATAATATCGTCGTTATTATTGTCATTATCTTCTTTTTATCGTCGTTATTAACGTCGTTATTATCGTCGTTAATATCGTCGTTAATATCGTCATTATCATCGTTGTTATCGTCCTTATCATCCTCATAATTATCGTCGTTATTTTGTCATAATCATCGTCGTTAATGTCGTCGTTATTATCGTCATTATCTACGTTGTTATCGTCATAAATATCATCGATAATATCGTCGTTATTATTGTCATTATCTTCTTTTTATCGTCGTTTTTAACGTCGTTATTATCGTCGTTAATATCGTCGTTAATATCGTCATTATAATCGTTGTTATCGTCCTTATTATCCTCATAATTATCGTCGTTAATATCGTCGTTATTTTGTCATAAACATCGTCGCTAATGTCGTCGTTATTATCGTCATTATCATCGTTGTTATCGTCCTTATCATCCTCATAATTATCGTCGTTAATATCGTCGTTATTTTGTCATAATCATCGTCGTTAATGTCTTCGTTATTATCGTCATTATCATCGTTGTTATCATCCTTATCATCCTCATAATTATCGTCGTTAATATCGTCGTTATTTTGTCATAATCATCGACGATAATGTCGTCGTTATTATCGTCATTATCTTCGTTGTTATCGTCATAATTATCATCGTTAATATCGTCGTTATTATTGTCATTATCTTCTTTTTATCGTCGTTATTATCGTCGTTAATATCGTCGTTATTATCGTCGTTAATATCGTCATTATCATCGTTGTTATCGTCCTTATCATCCTCATAATCATCGTCGTTAATGTCGTCGTTATTATCGTCATTATCTACGTTGTTATCGTCATAAATATTATCTTTATTTTCGTCGTTATTATTGTCATTATCTTCTTTTTATTGTCTTTATTATCGACGTTAATATCGTCGTTATTATCGTCGTTAATATCGTCGTTAATATCGTCATTATCATCGTTGTTATCGTCCTTATTATCCTCATAATTATCGTCGTTAATATCGTCGTTATTTTGTCATAATCATCGTCGTTAATGTCGTCGTAATTATCGTCATTATCTACGTTGTTATCGTCATAATTATCATCGATAATATCGTCGTTATTATTGTCATTATCTTCTTTTTATCGTCGTTATTAACGTCGTTATTATCGTCGTTAATATCGTCGTTAATATCGTCATTATCATCGTTGTTATCGTCCTTATCATCCTCATAATTATCGTCGTTAATATCGTCGTTATTTTGTCATAATCATCGTCGTTAATGTCGTCGTTATTATCGTCATTATCTACGTTGTTATCGTCATAAATATCATCGATAATATCGTCGTTATTATTGTCATTATCTTCTTTTTATCGTCGTTTTTAACGTCGTTATTATCGTCGTTAATATCGTCGTTAATATCGTCATTATAATCGTTGTTATCGTCCTTATTATCCTCATAATTATCGTCGTTAATATCGTCGTTATTTTGTCATAAACATCGTCGCTAATGTCGTCGTTATTATCGTCATTATCATCGTTGTTATCGTCCTTATCATCCTCATAATTATCGTCGTTAATATCGTCGTTATTTTGTCATAATCATCGTCGTTAATGTCTTCGTTATTATCGTCATTATCATCGTTGTTATCATCCTTATCATCCTCATAATTATCGTCGTTAATATCGTCGTTATTTTGTCATAATCATCGACGATAATGTCGTCGTTATTATCGTCATTATCTTCGTTGTTATCGTCATAATTATCATCGTTAATATCGTCGTTATTATTGTCATTATCTTCTTTTTATCGTCGTTATTATCGTCGTTAATATCGTCGTTATTATCGTCGTTAATATCGTCATTATCATCGTTGTTATCGTCCTTATCATCCTCATAATCATCGTCGTTAATGTCGTCGTTATTATCGTCATTATCTACGTTGTTATCGTCATAAATATTATCTTTAATATCGTCGTTATTATTGTCATTATCTTCTTTTTATTGTCTTTATTATCGTCGTTAATATCGTCGTTATTATCGTCGTTAATATCGTCGTTAATATCGTCATTATCATCGTTGTTATCGTCCTTATTATCCTCATAATTATCGTCGTTAATATCGTCGTTATTTTGTCATAATCATCGTCGTTAATGTCGTCGTTATTATCGTCATTATCTACGTTGTTATCGTCATAAATATCATCGATAATATCGTCGTTATTATTGTCATTATCTTCTTTTTATCGTCGTTATTAACGTCGTTATTATCGTCGTTAATATCGTCGTTAATATCGTCATTATCATCGTTGTTATCGTCCTTATCATCCTCATAATTATCGTCGTTAATATCGTCGTTATTTTGTCATAATCATCGTCGTTAATGTCGTCGTTATTATCGTAATTATCTACGTTGTTATCGTCATAAATATCATCGATAATATCGTCGTTATTATTGTCATTATCTTCTTTTTATCGTCGTTTTTAACGTCATTATTATCGTCGTTAATATCGTCGTTAATATCGTCATTATAATCGTTGTTATCGTCCTTATTATCCTCATAATTATCGTCGTTAATATCGTCGTTATATTGTCATAAACATCGTCGCTAATGTCGTCGTTATTATCGTCATTATCATCGTTGTTATCGTCCTTATCATCCTCATAATTATCGTCGTTAATATCGTCGTTATTTTGTCATAATCATCGTCGTTAATGTCGTCGTTATTATCGTCATTATCATCGTTGTTATCGTCCTTATTATCCTCATAATTATCGTCGTTAATATCGTCGTTATTTTGTCACAATCATCGTCGTTAATGTCGTCGTTATTATCGTCATTATCATCGTTGTTATCGTCCTTATCATCCTCATAATTATCGTCGTTAATATCGTCGTTATTTTGTCATAATCATCGTCGTTAATGTCGTCGTTATTATCGTCATTATCTACGTTGTTATCGTCATAAATATTATCTTTAATATCGTCGTTATTATTGTCATTATCTTCTTTTTATTGTCTTTATTATCGTCGTTAATATCGTCGTTATTATCGTCGTTAATATCGTCGTTAATATCGTCATTATCATCGTTGTTATCGTCCTTATTATCCTCATAATTATCGTCGTTAATATCGTCGTTATTTTGTCACAATCATCGTCGTTAATGTCGTCGTTATTATCGTCATTATCTACGTTGTTATCGTCATAAATATTATCTTTAATATCGTCGTTATTATTGTCATTATCTTCTTTTTATTGTCTTTATTATCGACGTTAATATCGTCGTTATTATCGTCGTTAATATCGTCGTTAATATCGTCATTATCATCGTTGTTATCGTCCTTATCATCCTCATAATTATCGTCGTTAATATCGTCGTTATTTTGTCATAATCATCGTCGTTAATGTCGTCGTTATTATCGTCATTATCTACGTTGTTATCGTCATAAATATTATCTTTAATATCGTCGTTATTATTGTCATTATCTTCTTTTTATTGTCTTTATTATCGTCGTTAATATCGTCGTTATTATCGTCGTTAATATCGTCGTTAATATCGTCATTATCATCGTTGTTATCGTCCTTATTATCCTCATAATTATCGTCGTTAATATCGTCGTTATTTTGTCACAATCATCGTCGTTAATGTCGTCGTTATTATCGTCATTATCATCGTTGTTATCGTCCTTATCATCCTCATAATTATCGTCATTAATATCGTCGTTATTTTGTCATAAACATCGTCGCTAATGTCGTCGTTATTATCGTCATTATCATCGTTGTTATCGTCCTTATCATCCTCATAATTATCGTCGTTAATATCGTCGTTATTTTGTCATAATCATCGACGATAATGTCGTCGTTATTATCGTCATTATCTTCGTTGTTATCGTCATAATTATCATCGTTAATATCGTCGTTATTATTGTCATTATCTTCTTTTTATCGTCGTTATTATCGTCGTTAATATCGTCGTTATTATCGTCGTTAATATCGTCATTATCATCGTTGTTATCGTCCTTATTATCCTCATAATTATCGTCGTTAATATCGTCGTTATTTTGTCACAATCATCGTCGTTAATGTCGTCGTTATTATCGTCATTATCATCGTTGTTATCGTCCTTATCATCCTCATAATTATCGTCGTTAATATCGTCGTTATTTTGTCATAATCATCGTCGTTAATGTCGTCGTTATTATCGTCATTATCTACGTTGTTATCTTCATAAATATTATCTTTAATATCGTCGTTATTATTGCCATTATCTTCTTTTTATTGTCTTTATTATCGACGTTAATATCGTCGTTATTATCGTCGTTAATATCGTCGTTAATATCGTCATTATCATCGTTGTTATCGTCCTTATTATCCTCATAATTATCGTCGTTAATATCGTCGTTATTTTGTCATAATCATCGTCGTTAATGTCGTCGTTATTATCGTCATTATCTACGTTGTTATCGTCCTTATCATCCTCATAATTATCGTCGTTAATATCGTCGTTATTTTGTCATAATCATCGTCGTTAATGTCTTCGTTATTATCGTCATTATCATCGTTGTTATCATCCTTATCATCCTCATAATTATCGTCGTTAATATCGTCGTTATTTTCTCATAATCATCGACGATAATGTCGTCGTTATTATCGTCATTATCTTCGTTGTTATCGTCATAATTATCATCGTTAATATCGTCGTTATTATTGTCATTATCTTCTTTTTATCGTCGTTATTATCGTCGTTAATATCGTCATTATCATCGTTGTTATCGTCCTTATTATCCTCATAATTATCGTCGTTAATATCGTCGTTATTTTGTCATAATCATCGTCGTTAATGTCGTCGTTATTATCGTCATTATCTACGTTGTTATCGTCCTTATCATCCTCATAATTATCGTCGTTAATATCGTCGTTATTTTGTCATAATCATCGTCGTTAATGTCTTCGTTATTATCGTCATTATCATCGTTGTTATCATCCTTATCATCCTCATAATTATCGTCGTTAATATCGTCGTTATTTTGTCATAATCATCGTCGTTAATGTCGTCGTTATTATCGTCATTATCTACGTTGTTATCTTCATAAATATTATCTTTAATATCGTCGTTATTATTGTCATTATCTTCTTTTTATTGTCTTTATTATCGACGTTAATATCGTCGTTATTATCGTCGTTAATATCGTCGTTAATATCGTCATTATCATCGTTGTTATCGTCCTTATCATCCTCATAATTATCGTCGTTAATATCGTCGTTATTTTGTCATAATCATCGTCGTTAATGTCGTCGTTATTATCGTCATTATCTACGTTGTTATCGTCATAAATATTATCTTTAATATCGTCGTTATTATTGTCATTATCTTCTTTTTATTGTCTTTATTATCGTCGTTAATATCGTCGTTATTATCGTCGTTAATATCGTCGTTAATATCGTCATTATCATCGTTGTTATCGTCCTTATTATCCTCATAATTATCGTCGTTAATATCGTCGTTATTTTGTCACAATCATCGTCGTTAATGTCGTCGTTATTATCGTCATTATCATCGTTGTTATCGTCCTTATCATCCTCATAATTATCGTCATTAATATCGTCGTTATTTTGTCATAAACATCGTCGCTAATGTCGTCGTTATTATCGTCATTATCATCGTTGTTATCGTCCTTATCATCCTCATAATTATCGTCGTTAATATCGTCGTTATTTTGTCATAATCATCGACGATAATGTCGTCGTTATTATCGTCATTATCTTCGTTGTTATCGTCATAATTATCATCGTTAATATCGTCGTTATTATTGTCATTATCTTCTTTTTATCGTCGTTATTATCGTCGTTAATATCGTCGTTATTATCGTCGTTAATATCGTCATTATCATCGTTGTTATCGTCCTTATTATCCTCATAATTATCGTCGTTAATATCGTCGTTATTTTGTCACAATCATCGTCGTTAATGTCGTCGTTATTATCGTCATTATCATCGTTGTTATCGTCCTTATCATCCTCATAATTATCGTCGTTAATATCGTCGTTATTTTGTCATAATCATCGTCGTTAATGTCGTCGTTATTATCGTCATTATCTACGTTGTTATCTTCATAAATATTATCTTTAATATCGTCGTTATTATTGCCATTATCTTCTTTTTATTGTCTTTATTATCGACGTTAATATCGTCGTTATTATCGTCGTTAATATCGTCGTTAATATCGTCATTATCATCGTTGTTATCGTCCTTATTATCCTCATAATTATCGTCGTTAATATCGTCGTTATTTTGTCATAATCATCGTCGTTAATGTCGTCGTTATTATCGTCATTATCTACGTTGTTATCGTCCTTATCATCCTCATAATTATCGTCGTTAATATCGTCGTTATTTTGTCATAATCATCGTCGTTAATGTCTTCGTTATTATCGTCATTATCATCGTTGTTATCATCCTTATCATCCTCATAATTATCGTCGTTAATATCGTCGTTATTTTCTCATAATCATCGACGATAATGTCGTCGTTATTATCGTCATTATCTTCGTTGTTATCGTCATAATTATCATCGTTAATATCGTCGTTATTATTGTCATTATCTTCTTTTTATCGTCGTTATTATCGTCGTTAATATCGTCATTATCATCGTTGTTATCGTCCTTATCATCCTCATAATCATCGTCGTTAATGTCGTCGTTATTATCGTCATTATCTACGTTGTTATCGTCATAAATATCATCGATAATATCGTCGTTATTATTGTCATTATCTTCTTTTTATCGTCGTTATTAACGTCGTTATTATCGTCGTTAATATCGTCGTTAATATCGTCATTATCATCGTTGTTATCGTCCTTATCATCCTCAGAATTATCGTCGTTAATATCGTCGTTATTTTGTCATAATCATCGTCGTTAATGTCGTCGTTATTATCGTCATTATCTACGTTGTTATCGTCATAAATATCATCGATAATATCGTCGTTATTATTGTCATTATCTTCTTTTTATCGTCGTTTTTAACGTCGTTATTATCGTCGTTAATGTCGTCGTTATTATTGTCATTATCTACGTTGTTATCGTTAAAATATCATCGATAATATCGTCTTTATTATTGTCATTATCTTCTTTTTATCGTCGTTATTATCGTCGTTAATATCGTCTTTATTATCGTCGTTATTATCGTCGTTAATATCGTCGTTATTATTGTCATTATCTTCTTTTTATCGTCGTTATTATCGTCGTTAATATCGTCGTTATTATCGTCGTTAATATCGTCGTTAATATCGTCATTATCATCGTTGTTATCGTCCTTATTATCCTCATAATTATCGTCGTTAATATCGTCGTTATTTTGTCATAATCATCGTCGTTAATGTCGTCCTTATTATCGTCCTTATCTACGTTGTTATCGTCATAAATATCATCGATAATATCGTCGTTATTATTGTCATTATCTTCTTTTTATCGTCGTTTTTAACGTCGTTATTATCGTCGTTAATATCGTCGTTAATATCGTCATTATAATCGTTGTTATCGTCCTTATTATCCTCATAATTATCGTCGTTAATATCGTCGTTATTTTGTCATAAACATCGTCGCTAATGTCGTCGTTATTATCGTCATTATCATCGTTGTTATCGTCCTTATCATCATCATAATTATCGTCGTTAATATCGTCGTTATTTTGTCATAATCATCGTCGTTAATGTCTTCGTTATTATCGTCATTATCATCGTTGTTATCATCCTTATCATCCTCATAATTATCGTCGTTAATATCGTCGTTATTTTGTCATAATCATCGACGATAATGTCGTCGTTATTATCGTCATTATCTTCGTTGTTATCGTCATAATTATCATCGTTAATATCGTCGTTATTATTGTCATTATCTTCTTTTTATCGTCGTTATTATCGTCGTTAATATCGTCGTTATTATCGTCGTTAATATCGTCATTATCATCGTTGTTATCGTCCTTATCATCCTCATAATCATCGTCGTTAATGTCGTCGTTATTATCGTCATTATCTACGTTGTTATCGTCATAAATATTATCTTTAATATCGTCGTTATTATTGTCATTATCTTCTTTTTATTGTCTTTATTATCGTAGTTAATATCGTCGTTATTATCGTCGTTAATATCGTCGTTAATATCGTCATTATCATCGTTGTTATCGTCCTTATTATCCTCATAATTATCGTCGTTAATATCGTCGTTATTTTGTCATAATCATCGTCGTTAATGTCGTCGTTATTATCGTCATTATCTACGTTGTTATCGTCATAAATATCATCGATAATATCGTCGTTATTATTGTCATTATCTTCTTTTTATCGTCGTTATTAACGTCGTTAATATCGTCGTTATTATCGTCGTTAATATAGTCATTATCATCGTTGTTATCGTCCTTATCATCCTCATAATTATCGTCGTTAATATCGTCGTTATTTTGTCATAATCATCGTCGTTAATGTCGTCGTTATTATCGTCATTATCTACGTTGTTATCGTCATAAATATCATCGATAATATCGTCGTTATTATTGTCATTATCTTCTTTTTATCGTCGTTATTAACGTCGTTATTATCGTCGTTAATATCGTCGTTAATATCGTCATTATCATCGTTGTTATCGTCCTTATCATCCTCATAATTATCGTCGTTAATATCGTCGTTATTTTGTCATAATCATCGTCGTTAATGTCGTCGTTATTATCGTAATTATCTACGTTGTTATCGTCATAAATATCATCGATAATATCGTCGTTATTATTGTCATTATCTTCTTTTTATCGTCGTTTTTAACGTCGTTATTATCGTCGTTAATATCGTCGTTAATATCGTCATTATAATCGTTGTTATCGTCCTTATTATCCTCATAATTATCGTCGTTAATATCGTCGTTATTTTGTCATAAACATCGTCGCTAATGTCGTCGTTATTATCGTCATTATCATCGTTGTTATCGTCCTTATCATCCTCATAATTATCGTCGTTAATATCGTCGTTATTTTGTCATAATCATCGTCGTTAATGTCTTCGTTATTATCGTCATTATCATCGTTGTTATCATCCTTATCATCCTCATAATTATCGTCGTTAATATCGTCGTTATTTTGTCATAATCATCGACGATAATGTCGTCGTTATTATCGTCATTATCTTCGTTGTTATCGTCATAATTATCATCGTTAATATCGTCGTTATTATTGTCATTATCTTCTTTTTATCGTCGTTATTATCGTCGTTAATATCGTCGTTATTATCGTCGTTAATATCGTCATTATCATCGTTGTTATCGTCCTTATCATCCTCATAATCATCGTCGTTAATGTCGTCGTTATTATCGTCATTATCTACGTTGTTATCGTCATAAATATCATCGATAATATCGTCGTTATTATTGTCATTATCTTCTTTTTATCGTCGTTATTAACGTCGTTATTATCGTCGTTAATATCGTCGTTAATATCGTCATTATCATCGTTGTTATCGTCCTTATCATCCTCATAATTATCGTCGTTAATATCGTCGTTATTTTGTCATAATCATCGTCGTTAATGTCGTCGTTATTATCGTCATTATCTACGTTGTTATCGTTAAAATATCATCGAAAATATCGTCGTTATTATTGTCATTATCTTCTTTATATCGTCGTTATTATCGTCGTTAATATCGTCTTTATTATCGTCGTTATTATCGTCGTTAATATCGTCGTTATTTTGTCATAAACATCGTCGCTAATGTCGTCGTTATTATCGTCATTATCATCGTTGTTATCGTCCTTATCATCCTCATAATTATCGTCGTTAATATCGTCGTTATTTTGTCATAATCATCGTCGTTAATGTCGTCGTTATTATGGTCATTATCTACGTTGTTATCGTCATAAATATTATCTTTAATATCGTCGTTATTATTGTGATTATCTTTTCTTTATTGTCTTTATTATCGTCGTTAATATTGTCGTTATTATCGTCGTTAATATCGTCGTTAATATCGTCATTATCATCGTTGTTATCGTCCTTATTATCCTCATAATTATCGTCGTTAATATCGTCGTTATTTTGTCATAATCATCGTCGTTAATGTCGTCGTTATTATCGTCATTATCTACGTTGTTATCGTCATAAATATCATCGATAATATCGTCGTTATTATTGTCATTATCTTCTTTTTATCGTCGTTATTAACTTCGTTATTATCGTCTTTAATATCGTCGTTAATATCGTCATTATCATCGTTGTTATCGTCCTTATCATCCTCATAATTATCGTCGTTAATATCGTCGTTATTTTGTCATAATCATCGTCGTTAATGTCGTCGTTATTATCGTCATTATCTACGTTGTTATCGTCATAAATATCATCGATAATATCGTCGTTATTATTGTCATTATCTTCTTTTTATCGTCGTTATTAACGTCGTTATTATCGTCGTTAATATCGTCGTTAATATCGTCATTATCATCGTTGTTATCGTCCTTATCATCCTCATAATTATCGTCGTTAATATCGTCGTTATTTTGTCATAATCATCGTCGTTAATGTCGTCGTTATTATCGTCATTATCTACGTTGTTATCGTCATAAATATCATCGATAATATCGTCGTTATTATTGTCATTATCTTCTTTTTATCGTCGTTATTAACTTCGTTATTATCGTCTTTAATATCGTCGTTAATATCGTCATTATCATCGTTGTTATCGTCCTTATCATCCTCATAATTATCGTCGTTAATATCGTCGTTATTTTGTCATAATCATCGTCGTTAATGTCGTCGTTATTATCGTCATTATCTACGTTGTTATCGTCATAAATATCATCGATAATATCGTCGTTATTATTGTCATTATCTTCTTTTTATCGTCGTTATTAACGTCGTTATTATCGTCGTTAATATCGTCGTTAATATCGTCATTATCATCGTTGTTATCGTCCTTATTATCCTCATAATTATCGTCGTTAATATCGTCGTTATTTTGTCATAATCATCGTCGTTAATGTCGTCGTTATTATCGTCATTATCTACGTTGTTATCGTCATAAATATCATCGATAATATCGTCGTTATTATTGTCATTATCGTCTTTTTATCGTCGTTATTAACGTCGTTATTATCGTCGTTAATATCGTCGTTAATATCGTCATTATCATCGTTGTTATCGTCCTTATCATCCTCATAATTATCGTCGTTAATATCGTCGTTATTTTGTCATAATCATCGTCGTTAATGTCGTCGTTATTATCGTAATTATCTACGTTGTATCGTCATAAATATCATCGATAATATCGTCGTTATTATTGTCATTATCTTCTTTTTATCGTCGTTTTTAACGTCGTTATTATCGTCGTTAATATCGTCGTTAATATCGTCATTATAATCGTTGTTATCGTCCTTATTATCCTCATAATTATCGTCGTTAATATCGTCGTTATTTTGTCATAAACATCGTCGCAACTGTCGTCGTTATTATCGTCATTATCATCGTTGTTATCGTCCTTATCATCCTCATAATTATCGTCAATAATATCGTCGTTATTTTGTCATAATCATCGTCGTTAATGTCGTCGTTATTATCGTCATTATCATCGTTGTTATCTTCCTTATTATCCTCATAATTATCGTCGTTAATATCGTCGTTATTTTGTCACAATCATCGTCGTTAATGTCGTCGTTATTATCGTCATTATCTACGTTGTTATCGTCATAAATATCATCGATAATATCGTCGTTATTATTGTCATTATCTTCTTTTTATCGTCGTTATTAACGTCGTTATTATCGTCGTTAATATCGTCGTTAATATCGTCATTATCATCGTTGTTATCGTCCTTATCATCCTCATAATTATCGTCGTTAATATCGTCGTTATTTTGTCATAATCATCGTCGTTAATGTCGTCGTTATTATCGTCATTATCTACGTTGTTATCGTCATAAATATCATCGATAATATCGTCGTTATTATTGTCATTATCTTCTTTTTATCGTCGTTTTTAACGTCGTTATTATCGTCGTTAATATCGTCGTTAATATCGTCATTATAATCGTTGTTATCGTCCTTATTATCCTCATAATTATCGTCGTTAATATCGTCGTTATTTTGTCAGAAACATCGTCGCTAATGTCGTCGTTATTATCGTCATTATCATCGTTGTTATCGTCCTTATCATCCTCATAATTATCGTCGTTAATATCGTCGTTATTTTGTCATAATCATCGTCGTTAATGTCTTCGTTATTATCGTCATTATCATCGTTGTTATCATCCTTATCATCCTCATAATTATCGTCGTTAATATCGTCGTTATTTTGTCATAATCATCGACGATAATCTCGTCGTTATTATCGTCATTATCTTCGTTGTTATCGTCATAATTATCATCGTTAATATCGTCGTTATTATTGTCATTATCTTCTTTTTATCGTCGTTATTATCGTCGTTAATATCGTCGTTATTATCGTCGTTAATATCGTCATTATCATCGTTGTTATCGTCCTTATCATCCTCATAATCATCGTCGTTAATGTCGTCGTTATTATCGTCATTATCTACGTTGTTATCGTCATAAATATTATCTTTAATATCGTCGTTATTATTGTCATTATCTTCTTTTTATTGTCTTTATTATCGTCGTTAATATCGTCGTTATTATCGTCGTTAATATCGTCGTTAATATCGTCATTATCATCGTTGTTATCGTCCTTATTATCCTCATAATTATCGTCGTTAATATCGTCGTTATTTTGTCATAATCATCGTCGTTAATGTCGTCGTTATTATCGTCATTATCTACGTTGTTATCGTCATAAATATCATCGATAATATCGTCGTTATTATTGTCATTATCGTCTTTTTATCGTCGTTATTAACGTCGTTATTATCGTCGTTAATATCGTCGTTAATATCGTCATTATCATCGTTGTTATCGTTCTTATCATCCTCATAATTATCGTCGTTAATATCGTCGTTATTTTGTCATAATCATCGTCGTTAATGTCGTCGTTATTATCGTAATTATCTACGTTGTATCGTCATAAATATCATCGATAATATCGTCGTTATTATTGTCATTATCTTCTTTTTATCGTCGTTTTTAACGTCGTTATTATCGTCGTTAATATCGTCGTTAATATCGTCATTATAATCGTTGTTATCGTCCTTATTATCCTCATAATTATCGTCGTTTATATCGTCGTTATTTTGTCATAAACATCGTCGCAACTGTCGTCGTTATTATCGTCATTATCATCGTTGTTATCGTCCTTATCATCCTCATAATTATCGTCGTTAATATCGTCGTTATTTTGTCATAATCATCGTCGTTAATGTCGTCGTTATTATCGTCATTATCATCGTTGTTATCGTCCTTATTATCCTCATAATTATCGTCGTTAATATCGTCGTTATTTTGTCACAATCATCGTCGTTAATGTCGTCGTTATTATCGTCATTATCATCGTTGTTATCGTCCTTATCATCCTCATAATTATCGTCGTTAATATCGTCGTTATTTTGTCATAATCATCGTCGTTAATGTCGTCGTTATTATCGTCATTATCTACGTTGTTATCGTCATAAATATCATCGATAATATCGTCGTTATTATTGTCATTATCTTCTTTTTATCGTCGTTTTTAACGTCGTTATTATCGTCGTTAATATCGTCGTTAATATCGTCATTATAATCGTTGTTATCGTCCTTATTATCCTCATAATTATCGTCGTTAATATCGTCGTTATTTTGTCAGAAACATCGTCGCTAATGTCGTCGTTATTATCGTCATTATCATCGTTGTTATCGTCCTTATCATCCTCATAATTATCGTCGTTAATATCGTCGTTATTTTGTCATAATCATCGTCGTTAATGTCTTCGTTATTATCGTCATTATCATCGTTGTTATCATCCTTATCATCCTCATAATTATCGTCGTTAATATCGTCGTTATTTTGTCATAATCATCGACGATAATGTCGTCGTTATTATCGTCATTATCTTCGTTGTTATCGTCATAATTATCATCGTTAATATCGTCGTTATTATTGTCATTATCTTCTTTTTATCGTCGTTATTATCGTCGTTAATATCGTCGTTATTATCGTCGTTAATATCGTCATTATCATCGTTGTTATCGTCCTTATCATCCTCATAATCATCGTCGTTAATGTCGTCGTTATTATCGTCATTATCTACGTTGTTATCGTCATAAATATTATCTTTAATATCGTCGTTATTATTGTCATTATCTTCTTTTTATTGTCTTTATTATCGTCGTTAATATCGTCGTTATTATCGTCGTTAATATCGTCGTTAATATCGTCATTATCATCGTTGTTATCGTCCTTATTATCCTCATAATTATCGTCGTTAATATCGTCGTTATTTTGTCATAATCATCGTCGTTAATGTCGTCGTTATTATCGTCATTATCTACGTTGTTATCGTCATAAATATCATCGATAATATCGTCGTTATTATTGTCATTATCGCCTTTTTATCGTCGTTATTAACGTCGTTATTATCGTCGTTAATATCGTCGTTAATATCGTCATTATCATCGTTGTTATCGTCCTTATCATCCTCATAATTATCGTCGTTAATATCGTCGTTATTTTGTCATAATCATCGTCGTTAATGTCGTCGTTATTATCGTAATTATCTACGTTGTATCGTCATAATTATCATCGTTAATATCGTCGTTATTATTGTCATTATCTTCTTTTTATCGTCGTTATTATCGTCGTTAATATCGTCGTTATTATCGTCGTTAATATCGTCATTATCATCGTTGTTATCGTCCTTATTATCCTCATAATTATCGTCGTTAATATCGTCGTTATTTGTCACAATCATCGTCGTTAATGTCGTCGTTATTATCGTCATTATCATCGTTGTTATCGTCCTTATCATCCTCATAATTATCGTCGTTAATATCGTCTTTATTTTGTCATAATCATCGTCGTTAATGTCGTCGTTATTATCGTCATTATCTACGTCGTTATCGTCATAAATATTATCTTTAATATCGTCGTTATTATTGTCATTATCTTCTTTTTATTGTCTTTATTATCGACGTTAATATCGTCGTTATTATCGTCGTTAATATCGTCGTTAATATCGTCATTATCATCGTTGTTATCGTCCTTATTATCCTCATAATTATCGTCGTTAATATCGTCGTTATTTTGTCATAATCATCGTCGTTAATGTCGTCGTTATTATCGTCATTATCTACGTTGTTATCGTCATAAATATCATCGATAATATCGTCGTTATTATTGTCATTATCTTCTTTTTATCGTCGTTATTAACGTCGTTATTATCGTCGTTAATATCGTCGTTAATATCGTCATTATCATCGTTGTTATCGTCCTTATCATCCTCATAATTATCGTCGTTAATATCGTCGTTATTTTGTCATAATCATCGTCGTTAATGTCGTCGTTATTATCGTAATTATCTACGTTGTTATCGTCATAAATATCATCGATAATATCGTCGTTATTATTGTCATTATCTTCTTTTTATCGTCGTTTTTAACGTCGTTATTATCGTCGTTAATATCGTCGTTAATATCGTCATTATAATCGTTGTTATCGTCCTTATTATCCTCATAATTATCGTCGTTAATATCGTCGTTATTTTGTCATAAACATCGTCGCTAATGTCGTCGTTATTATCGTCATTATCATCGTTGTTATCGTCCTTATCATCCTCATAATTATCGTCGTTAATATCGTCGTTATTTTGTCATAATCATCGTCGTTAATGTCTTCGTTATTATCGTCATTATCATCGTTGTTATCATCCTTATCATCCTCATAATTATCGTCGTTAATATCGTCGTTATTTTGTCATAATCATCGACGATAATGTGTTCGTTATTATCGTCATTATCTTCGTTGTTATCGTCATAATTATCATCGTTAATATCGTCGTTATTATTGTCATTATCTTCTTTTTATCGTCGTTATTATCGTCGTTAATATCGTCGTTATTATCGTCGTTAATATCGTCATTATCATCGTTGTTATCGTCCTTATCATCCTCATAATCATCGTCGTTAATGTCGTCGTTATTATCGTCATTATCTACGTTGTTATCGTCATAAATATCATCGATAATATCGTCGTTATTATTGTCATTATCTTCTTTTTATCGTCGTTATTAACGTCGTTATTATCGTCGTTAATATCGTCGTTAATATCGTCATTATCATCGTTGTTATCGTCCTTATCATCCTCATAATTATCGTCGTTAATATCGTCGTTATTTTGTCATAATCATCGTCGTTAATGTCGTCGTTATTATCGTCATTATCTACGTTGTTATCGTCATAAATATCATCGATAATATCGTCGTTATTATTGTCATTATCTTCTTTTTATCGTCGTTTTTAACGTCGTTATTATCGTCGTTAATGTCGTCGTTATTATCGTCATTATCTACGTTGTTATCGTTAAAATATCATCGATAATACCGTCGTTATTATTGTCATTATCTTCTTTTTATCGTCGTTATTAACGTCGTTATTATCGTCGTTAATATCGTCGTTAATATCGTCATTATCATCGTTGTTATCGTCCTTATCATCCTCATAATTATCGTCGTTAATATCGTCGTTATTTTGTCATAATCATCGTCGTTAATGTCGTCGTTATTATCGTCATTATCTACGTTGTTATCGTCATAAATATCATCGATAATATCGTCGTTATTATTGTCATTATCTTCTTTTTATCGTCGTTTTTAACGTCGTTATTATCGTCGTTAATTTCGTCGTTATTATCGTCATTATCTACGTTGTTATCGTTAAAATATCATCGATAATATCGTCGTTATTATTGTCATTATCTTCTTTATATCGTCGTTATTATCGTCGTTAATATCGTCTTTATTATCGTCGTTGTTATCGTCGTTAATATCGTCGTTATTATTGTCATTATCTTCTTTTTATCGTCGTTATTATCGTCGTTAATATCGTCGTTATTATCGTCGTTAATATCGTCGTTAATATCGTCATTATCATCGTTGTTATCGTCCTATCATCCTCATAATTATCGTCGTTAATATCGTCGTTATTTTGTCATAATCATCGTCGTTAATGTCGTCGTTATTATCGTCATTATCTACGTTGTTATCGTCATAAATATTATCTTTAATATCGTCGTTATTATTGTCATTATCTTCTTTTTATTGTCTTTATTATCGTCGTTAATATCGTCGTTATTATCGTCGTTAATATCGTCGTTAATATCGTCATTATCATCGTTGTTATCGTCCTTATTATCCTCATAATTATCGTCGTTAATATCGTCGTTATTTTGTCATAATCATCGTCGTTAATGTCGTCGTTATTATCGTCATTATCTACGTTGTTATCGTCATAAATATCATCGATAATATCGTCGTTATTATTGTCATTATCTTCTTTTTATCGTCGTTTTTAACGTCGTTATTATCGTCGTTAATATCGTCGTTAATATCGTCATTATAATCGTTGTTATCGTCCTTATTATACTCATAATTATCGTCGTTAATATCATCGTTATTTTGTCATAAACATCGTCGCTAATGTCGTCGTTATTATCGTCATTATCATCGTTGTTATCGTCCTTATCATCCTCATAATTATCGTCGTTAATATCGTCGTTATTTTGTCATAATCATCGTCGTTAATGTCGTCGTTATTATCGTCATTATCATCGTTGTTATCGTCCTTATTATCCTCATAATTATCGTCGTTAATATCGTCGTTATTTTGTCACAATCATCGTCGTTAATGTCGTCGTTATTATCGACATTATCATCGTTGTTATCGTCCTTATCATCCTCATAATTATCGTCGTTAATATCGTCGTTATTTTGTCATAATCATCGTCGTTAATGTCGTCGTTATTATCGTCATTATCTACGTTGTTATCGTCATAAATATCATCGATAATATCGTCGTTATTATTGTCATTATCTTCTTTTTATCGTCGTTATTATCGTCGTTAATATCGTCGTTATTATCGTCGTTAATATCGTCGTTAATATCGTCATTATCATCGTTGTTATCGTCCTTATTATCCTCATAATTATCGTCGTTAATATCGTCGTTATTTTGTCATAATCATCGTCGTTAATGTCGTCGTTATTATCGTCATTATCTACGTTGTTATCGTCATAAATATCATCGATAATATCGTCGTTATTATTGTCATTATCTTCTTTTTATCGTCGTTTTTAACGTCGTTATTATCGTCGTTAATATCGTCGTTAATATCGTCATTATAATCGTTGTTATCGTCCTTATTATACTCATAATTATCGTCGTTAATATCATCGTTATTTTGTCATAAACATCGTCGCTAATGTCGTCGTTATTATCGTCATTATCATCGTTGTTATCGTCCTTATCATCCTCATAATTATCGTCGTTAATATCGTCGTTATTTTGTCATAATCATCGTCGTTAATGTCGTCGTTATTATCGTCATTATCATCGTTGTTATCGTCCTTATTATCCTCATAATTATCGTCGTTAATATCGTCGTTATTTTGTCACAATCATCGTCGTTAATGTCGTCGTTATTATCGACATTATCATCGTTGTTATCGTCCTTATCATCCTCATAATTATCGTCGTTAATATCGTCGTTATTTTGTCATAATCATCGTCGTTAATGTCGTCGTTATTATCGTCATTATCTACGTTGTTATCGTCATAAATATCATCGATAATATCGTCGTTATTATTGTCATTATCTTCTTTTTATCGTCGTTATTATCGTCGTTAATATCGTCGTTATTATCGTCGTTAATATCGTCGTTAATATCGTCATTATCATCGTTGTTATCGTCCTTATTATCCTCATAATTATCGTCGTTAATATCGTCGTTATTTTGTCACAATCATCGTCGTTAATGTCGTCGTTATTATCGTCATTATCATCGTTGTTATCGTCCTTATCATCCTCATAATTATCGTCGTTAATATCGTCGTTATTTTGTCATAATCATCGTCGTTAATGTCGTCGTTATTATCGTCATTATCTACGTTGTTATCGTCGTAAATATTATCGTTAATATCGTCGTTATTATTGTCATTATCTTCTTTTTATTGTCTTTATTATCGTCGTTAATATCGTCGTTATTATCGTCGTTAATATCGTCGTTAATATCGTCATTATCATCGTTGTTATCGTCCTTATTATCCTCATAATTATCGTCGTTAATATCGTCGTTATTTTGTCATAATCATCGTCGTTAATGTCGTCCTTATTATCCTCATAATTATCGTCGTTAATATCGTCGTTATTTTGTCATAATCATCGTCGTTAATGTCGTCGTTATTATCGTCATTATCTACGTTGTTATCGTCATAAATATCATCGATAATATCGTCGTTATTATTGTCATTATCTTCATTTTATCGTCGTTATTAACGTCGTTATTATCGTCGTTAATATCGTCGTTAATATCGTCATTATCATCGTTGTTATCGTCCTTATCATCCTCATAATTATCGTCGTTAATATCGTCGTTATTTTGTCATAATCATCGTCGTTAATGTCGTCGTTATTATCGTCATTATCTACCTTGTTATCGTCATAAATATCACCGATAATATCGTCGTTATTATTGTCATTATCTTCTTTTTATTGTCTTTATTATCGTCGTTAATATCGTCGTTATTATCGTCGTTAATATCGTCGTTATTATCGTCGTTAATATCGTCGTCAATATCGTCATTATCATCGTTGTTATCGTCCTTATTATCCTCATAATTATCGTCGTTAATATCGTCGTTATTATCGTTATTATCATCGTTGTTATCGTCGTTATTATCCGCATAATTATCGTCGTTAATATCGTCGTTATTATCGTCATTGTCATCGTTGTTATCGTCGTTATTATCCTCATAATTATCGTCGTTATTATCGTCGTTATTTCGTCATTATCATCGTTGTTATCGTCGTTATTATCGTCGTTAATATCGTCATTATCATCGTTGTTATCGTCCTTATTATCCTCATAATTATCGTCGTTAATATCGTCGTTATTTTGTCACAATCATCGTCGTTAATGTCGTCGTTATTATCGTCATTATCATCGTTGTTATCGTCCTTATCATCCTCATAATTATCGTCGTTAATATCGTCGTTATTTTGTCATAATCATCGTCGTTAATGTCGTCGTTATTATCGTCATTATCTACGTTGTTATCGTCATAAATATCATCGATAATATCGTCGTTATTATTGTCATTATCTTCTTTTTATCGTCGTTAATATCGTCGTTATTATCGTCGTTAATATCGTCGTTAATATCGTCATTATCATCGTTGTTATCGTCCTTATTATCCTCATAATTATCGTCGTTAATATCGTCGTTATTTTGTCATAATCATCGTCGTTAATGTCGTCGTTATTATCGTCATTATCATCGTTGTTATCGTCATAAATATCATCGATAATATCGTCGTTATTATTGTCATTATCTTCTTTTTATCGTCGTTATTAACGTCGTTATTATCGTCGTTAATATCGTCGTTAATATCGTCATTATCATCGTTGTTATCGTCCTTATCATCCTCATAATTATCGTCGTTAATATCGTCGTTATTTTGTCATAATCATCGTCGTTAATGTCGTCGTTATTATCGTCATTATCTACGTTGTTATTGTCATAAATATCATCGATAATATCGTCGTTATTATTGTCATTATCTTCTTTTTATTGTCTTTATTATCGTCGTTAATATCGTCGTTATTATCGTCGTTAATATCGTCGTTATTATCGTCGTTAATATCGTCGTTAATATCGTCATTATCATCGTTGTTATCGTCCTTATTATCCTCATAATTATCGTCGTTAATATCGTCGTTATTATCGTTATTATCATCGTTGTTATCGTCGTTATTATCCGCATAATTATCGTCGTTAATATCGTCGTTATTATCGTCATTGTCATCGTTGTTATCGTCGTTATTATCCTCATAATTATCGTCGTTATTATCGTCGTTATTTCGTCATTATCATCGTTGTTATCGTCGTTATTATCGTCGTTAATATCGTCATTATCATCGTTGTTATCGTCCTTATTATCCTCATAATTATCGTCGTTAATATCGTCGTTATTTTGTCACAATCATCGTCGTTAATGTCGTCGTTATTATCGTCATTATCATCGTTGTTATCGTCCTTATCATCCTCATAATTATCGTCGTTAATATCGTCGTTATTTTGTCATAATCATCGTCGTTAATGTCGTCGTTATTATCGTCATTATCTACGTTGTTATCGTCATAAATATCATCGATAATATCGTCGTTATTATTGTCATTATCTTCTTTTTATCGTCGTTATTAACGTCGTTATTATCGTCGTTAATATCGTCGTTAATATCGTCATTATCATCGTAGTTATCGTCCTTATCATCCTCATAATTATCGTCGTTAATATCGTCGTTATTTTGTCATAATCATCGTCGTTAATGTCGTCGTTATTATCGTCATTATCTACGTTGTTATCGTCATAAATATCATCGATAATATCGTCGTTATTATTGTCATTATCTTCTTTTTATTGTCTTTATTATCGTCGTTAATATCGTCGTTATTATCGTCGTTAATATCGTCGTTAATATCGTCATTATCATCGTTGTTATCGTCCTTATTATCCTCATAATTATCGTCGTTAATATCGTCGTTATTATCGTTATTATCATCGTTGTTATCGTCGTTATTATCCGCATAATTATCGTCGTTAATATCGTCGTTATTATCGTCATTGTCATCGTTGTTATCGTCGTTATTATCCTCATAATTATCGTCGTTATTATCGTCGTTACTTCGTCATTATCATCGTTGTTATCGTCGTTATTATCGTCGTTAATATCGTCATTATCATCGTTGTTATCGTCCTTATTATCCTCATAATTATCGTCGTTAATATCGTCGTTATTTTGTCACAATCATCGTCGTTAATGTCGTCGTTATTATCGTCATTATCATCGTTGTTATCGTCCTTATCATCCTCATAATAATCGTCGTTAATATCGTCGTTATTTTGTCATAATCATCGTCGTTAATGTCGTCGTTATTATCGTCATTTTCTACGTTGTTATCGTCATAAATATCATCGATAATATCGTCGTTATTATTGTCATTATCTTCTTTTTATCGTCGTTATTAACGTCGTTATTATCGTCGTTAATATCGTCGTTAATATCGTCATTATCATCGTTGTTATCGTCCTTATTATCCTCATAATTATCGTCGTTAATATCGTCGTTATTTTGTCACAATCATCGTCGTTAATGTCGTCGTTATTATCGTCATTATCATCGTTGTTATCGTCCTTATCATCCTCATAATTATCGTCATTAATATCGTCGTTATTTTGTCATAAACATCGTCGCTAATGTCGTCGTTATTATCGTCATTATCATCGTTGTTATCGTCCTTATCATCCTCATAATTATCGTCGTTAATATCGTCGTTATTTTGTCATAATCATCGACGATAATGTCGTCGTTATTATCGTCATTATCTTCGTTGTTATCGTCATAATTATCATCGTTAATATCGTCGTTATTATTGTCATTATCTTCTTTTTATCGTCGTTATTATCGTCGTTAATATCGTCGTTATTATCGTCGTTAATATCGTCATTATCATCGTTGTTATCGTCCTTATTATCCTCATAATTATCGTCGTTAATATCGTCGTTATTTGTCACAATCATCGTCGTTAATGTCGTCGTTATTATCGTCATTATCATCGTTGTTATCGTCCTTATCATCCTCATAATTATCGTCGTTAATATCGTCTTTATTTTGTCATAATCATCGTCGTTAATGTCGTCGTTATTATCGTCATTATCTACGTTGTTATCGTCATAAATATTATCTTTAATATCGTCGTTATTATTGTCATTATCTTCTTTTTATTGTCTTTATTATCGACGTTAATATCGTCGTTATTATCGTCGTTAATATCGTCGTTAATATCGTCATTATCATCGTTGTTATCGTCCTTATTATCCTCATAATTATCGTCGTTAATATCGTCGTTATTTTGTCATAATCATCGTCGTTAATGTCGTCGTTATTATCGTCATTATCTACGTTGTTATCGTCATAAATATCATCGATAATATCGTCGTTATTATTGTCATTATCTACTTTTTATCGTCGTTATTAACGTCGTTATTATCGTCGTTAATATCGTCGTTAATATCGTCATTATCATCGTTGTTATCGTCCTTATCATCCTCATAATTATCGTCGTTAATATCGTCGTTATTTTGTCATAATCATCGTCGTTAATGTCGTCGTTATTATCGTAATTATCTACGTTGTTATGGTCATAAATATCATCGATAATATCGTCGTTATTATTGTCATTATCTTCTTTTTATCGTCGTTTTTAACGTCGTTATTATCGTCGTTAATATCGTCGTTAATATCGTCATTATAATCGTTGTTATCGTCCTTATTATCCTCATAATTATCGTCGTTAATATCGTCGTTATTTTGTCATAAACATCGTCGCTAATGTCGTCGTTATTATCGTCATTATCTTCGTTGTTATCGTCATAATTATCATCGTTAATATCGTCGTTATTATTGTCATTATCTT
The DNA here is from genome assembly GCA_911387685.1 of Dolichovespula media. Taxonomy (NCBI): domain Eukaryota; kingdom Metazoa; phylum Arthropoda; class Insecta; order Hymenoptera; family Vespidae; genus Dolichovespula; species Dolichovespula media. The sequence continues at coordinate 103,810 of CAJVQJ010000036.1, forward strand.
CTTTTTATCGTCGTTATTATCGTCGTTAATATCGTCGTTATTATCGTCGTTAATATCGTCATTATCATCGTTGTTATCGTCCTTATCATCCTCATAATCATCGTCGTTAATGTCGTCGTTATTATCGTCATTATCTACGTTGTTATCGTCATAAATATCATCGATAATATCGTCGTTATTATTGTCATTATCTTCTTTTTATCGTCGTTATTAACGTCGTTATTATCGTCGTTAATATCGTCGTTAATATCGTCATTATCATCGTTGTTATCGTCCTTATCATCCTCATAATTATCGTCGTTAATATCGTCGTTATTTTGTCATAATCATCGTCGTTAATGTCGTCGTTATTATCGTCATTATCTACGTTGTTATCGTCATAAATATCATCGATAATATCGTCGTTATTATTGTCATTATCTTCTTTTTATCGTCGTTTTTAACGTCGTTATTATCGTCGTTAATGTCGTCGTTATTATCGTCATTATCTACGTTGTTATCGTCATAAATATCATCGATAATATCGTCGTTATTATTGTCATTATCTTCTTTTTATCGTCGTTATTAACGTCGTTATTATCGTCGTTAATATCGTCGTTAATATCGTCATTATCATCGTTGTTATCGTCCTTATCATCCTCATAATTATCGTCGTTAATATCGTCGTTATTTTGTCATAATCATCGTCGTTAATGTCGTCGTTATTATCGTCATTATCTACGTTGTTATCGTCATAAATATCATCGATAATATCGTCGTTATTATTGTCATTATCTTCTTTTTATCGTCGTTTTTAACGTCGTTATTATCGTCGTTAATGTCGTCGTTATTATCGTCATTATCTACGTTGTTATCGTTAAAATATCATCGATAATATCGTCGTTATTATTGTCATTATCTTCTTTATATCGTCGTTATTATCGTCGTTAATATCGTCTTTATTATCGTCGTTATTATCGTCGTTAATATCGTCGTTATTATTGTCATTATCTTCTTTTTATCGTCGTTATTATCGTCGTTAATATCGTCGTTATTATCGTCGTTAATATCGTCGTTAATATCGTCATTATCATCGTTGTTATCGTCCTTATCATCCTCATAATTATCGTCGTTAATATCGTCGTTATTTTGTCATAATCATCGTCGTTAATGTCGTCGTTATTATCGTCATTATCTACGTTGTTATCGTCATAAATATTATCTTTAATATCGTCGTTATTATTGTCATTATCTTCTTTTTATTGTCTTTATTATCGTCGTTAATATCGTCGTTATTATCGTCGTTAATATCGTCGTTAATATCGTCATTATCATCGTTGTTATCGTCCTTATTATCCTCATAATTATCGTCGTTAATATCGTCGTTATTTTGTCATAATCATCGTCGTTAATGTCGTCGTTATTATCGTCATTATCTACGTTGTTATCGTCATAAATATCATCGATAATATCGTCGTTATTATTGTCATTATCTTCTTTTTATCGTCGTTTTTAACGTCGTTATTATCGTCGTTAATATCGTCGTTAATATCGTCATTATAATCGTTGTTATCGTCCTTATTATACTCATAATTATCGTCGTTAATATCATCGTTATTTTGTCATAAACATCGTCGCTAATGTCGTCGTTATTATCGTCATTATCATCGTTGTTATCGTCCTTATCATCCTCATAATTATCGTCGTTAATATCGTCGTTATTTTGTCATAATCATCGTCGTTAATGTCGTCGTTATTATCGTCATTATCATCGTTGTTATCGTCCTTATTATCCTCATAATTATCGTCGTTAATATCGTCGTTATTTTGTCACAATCATCGTCGTTAATGTCGTCGTTATTATCGTCATTATCATCGTTGTTATCGTCCTTATCATCCTCATAATTATCGTCGTTAATATCGTCGTTATTTTGTCATAATCATCGTCGTTAATGTCGTCGTTATTAACGTCATTATCTACGTTGTTATCGTCATAAATATTATCTTTAATATCGTCGTTATTATTGTCATTATCTTCTTTTTATCGTCGTTATTATCGTCGTTAATATCGTCGTTATTATCGTCGTTAATATCGTCGTTAATATCGTCATTATCATCGTTGTTATCGTCCTTATTATCCTCATAATTATCGTCGTTAATATCGTCGTTATTTTGTCACAATCATCGTCGTTAATGTCGTCGTTATTATCGTCATTATCATCGTTGTTATCGTCCTTATCATCCTCATAATTATCGTCGTTAATATCGTCGTTATTTTGTCATAATCATCGTCGTTAATGTCGTCGTTATTATCGTCATTATCTACGTTGTTATCGTCGTAAATATTATCGTTAATATCGTCGTTATTATTGTCATTATCTTCTTTTTATTGTCTTTATTATCGTCGTTAATATCGTCGTTATTATCGTCGTTAATATCGTCGTTAATATCGTCATTATCATCGTTGTTATCGTCCTTATTATCCTCATAATTATCGTCGTTAATATCGTCGTTATTTTGTCATAATCATCGTCGTTAATGTCGTCCTTATTATCCTCATAATTATCGTCGTTAATATCGTCGTTATTTTGTCATAATCATCGTCGTTAATGTCGTCGTTATTAACGTCATTATCTACGTTGTTATCGTCATAAATATCATCGATAATATCGTCGTTATTATTGTCATTATCTTCATTTTATCGTCGTTATTAACGTCGTTATTATCGTCGTTAATATCGTCGTTAATATCGTCATTATCATCGTTGTTATCGTCCTTATCATCCTCATAATTATCGTCGTTAATATCGTCGTTATTTTGTCATAATCATCGTCGTTAATGTCGTCGTTATTATCGTCATTATCTACGTTGTTATCGTCATAAATATCACCGATAATATCGTCGTTATTATTGTCATTATCTTCTTTTTATTGTCTTTATTATCGTCGTTAATATCGTCGTTATTATCGTCGTTAATATCGTCGTTATTATCGTCGTTAATATCGTCGTTAATATCGTCATTATCATCGTTGTTATCGTCCTTATTATCCTCATAATTATCGTCGTTAATATCGTCGTTATTATCGTTATTATCATCGTTGTTATCGTCGTTATTATCCGCATAATTATCGTCGTTAATATCGTCGTTATTATCGTCATTGTCATCGTTGTTATCGTCGTTATTATCCTCATAATTATCGTCGTTATTATCGTCGTTATTTCGTCATTATCATCGTTGTTATCGTCGTTATTATCGTCGTTAATATCGTCATTATCATCGTTGTTATCGTCCTTATTATCCTCATAATTATCGTCGTTAATATCGTCGTTATTTTGTCACAATCATCGTCGTTAATGTCGTCGTTATTATCGTCATTATAATCGTTGTTATCGTCCTTATCATCCTCATAATTATCGTCGTTAATATCGTCGTTATTTTGTCATAATCATCGTCGTTAATGTCGTCGTTATTATCGTCATTATCTACGTTGTTATCGTCATAAATATCATCGATAATATCGTCGTTATTATTGTCATTATCTTCTTTTTATCGTCGTTAATATCGTCGTTATTATCGTCGTTAATATCGTCGTTAATATCGTCATTATCATCGTTGTTATCGTCCTTATTATCCTCATAATTATCGTCGTTAATATCGTCGTTATTTTGTCATAATCATCGTCGTTAATGTCGTCGTTATTATCGTCATTATCATCGTTGTTATCGTCATAAATATCATCGATAATATCGTCGTTATTATTGTCATTATCTTCTTTTTATCGTCGTTATTAACGTCGTTATTATCGTCGTTAATATCGTCGTTAACATCGTCATTATCATCGTTGTTATCGTCCTTATCATCCTCATAATTATCGTCGTTAATATCGTCGTTATTTTGTCATAATCATCGTCGTTAATGTCGTCGTTATTATCGTCATTATCTACGTTGTTATTGTCATAAATATCATCGATAATATCGTCGTTATTATTGTCATTATCTTCTTTTTATTGTCTTTATTATCGTCGTTAATATCGTCGTTATTATCGTCGTTAATATCGTCGTTATTATCGTCGTTAATATCGTCGTTAATATCGTCATTATCATCGTTGTTATCGTCATAAATATCATCGATAATATCGTCGTTATTATTGTCATTATCTTCTTTTTATCGTCGTTATTAACGTCGTTATTATCGTCGTTAATATCGTCGTTAACATCGTCATTATCATCGTTGTTATCGTCCTTATCATCCTCATAATTATCGTCGTTAATATCGTCGTTATTTTGTCATAATCATCGTCGTTAATGTCGTCGTTATTATCGTCATTATCTACGTTGTTATCGTCATAAATATCATCGATAATATCGTCGTTATTATTGTCATTATCTTCTTTTTATCGTCGTTATTAACGTCGTTATTATCGTCGTTAATATCGTCGTTAATATCGTCATTATCATCGTAGTTATCGTCCTTATCATCCTCATAATTATCGTCGTTAATATCGTCGTTATTTTGTCATAATCATCGTCGTTAATGTCGTCGTTATTATCGTCATTATCTACGTTGTTATCGTCATAAATATCATCGATAATATCGTCGTTATTATTGTCATTATCTTCTTTTTATTGTCTTTATTATCGTCGTTAATATCGTCGTTATTATCGTCGTTAATATCGTCGTTAATATCGTCATTATCATCGTTGTTATCGTCCTTATTATCCTCATAATTATCGTCGTTAATATCGTCGTTATTATCGTTATTATCATCGTTGTTATCGTCGTTATTATCCGCATAATTATCGTCGTTAATATCGTCGTTATTATCGTCATTGTCATCGTTGTTATCGTCTTTATCATCCTCATAATTATCGTCGTTAATATCGTCGTTATTTTGTCATAATCATCGTCGTTAATGTCGTCGTTATTATCGTCATTGTCATCGTTGTTATCGTCTTTATCATCCTCATAATTATCGTCGTTAATATCGTCGTTATTTTGTCACAATCATCGTCGTTAATGTCGTCGTTATTATCGTCATTATCATCGTTGTTATCGTCCTTATTATCCTCATAATTATCGTCGTTAATATCGTCGTTATTTTGTCATAATCATCGTCGTTAATGTCGTCGTTATTATCGTCATTATCTACGTTGTTATCGTCATAAATATCATCGATAATATCGTCGTTATTATTGTCATTATCTTCTTTTTATCGTCGTTATTAACGTCGTTATTATCGTCGTTAATATCGTCGTTAATATCATCATTATCATCGTTGTTATCGTCCTTATCATCCTCATAATTATCGTCGTTAATATCGTCGTTATTTTGTCATAATCATCGTCGTTAATGTCGTCGTTATTATCGTCATTATCTACGTTGTTATCGTCATAAATATCATCGATAATATCGTCGTTATTATTGTCAATATCTTCTTTTTATTGTCTTTATTATCGTCGTTAATATCGTCGTTATTATCGTCGTTAATATCGTCGTTATTATCGTCGTTAATATCGTCGTTAATATCGTCATTATCATCGTTGTTATCGTCCTTATTATCCTCATAATTATCGTCGTTAATGTCGTCGTTATTATCGTTATTATCATCGTTGTTATCGTCGTTATTATCCGCATAATTATCGTCGTTAATATCGTCGTTATTATCGTCATTGTCATCGTTGTTATCGTCGTTATTATCCTCATAATTATCGTCGTTATTATCGTTGTTATTTCGTCATTATCATCGTTGTTATCGTCGTTATTATCGTCGTTAATATCGTCATTATCATCGTTGTTATCGTCCTTATTATCCTCATAATTATCGTCGTTAATATCGTCGTTATTATCGTTATTATCATCGTTGTTATCGTCGTTATTATCCGCATAATTATCGTCGTTAATATCGTCGTTATTATCGTCATTGTCATCGTTGTTATCGTCGTTATTATCCTCATAATTATCGTCGTTATTATCGTCGTTATTTCGTCATTATCATCGTTGTTATCGTCGTTATTATCGTCGTTAATATCGTCATTATCATCGTTGTTATCGTCCTTATTATCCTCATAATTATCGTCGTTAATATCGTCGTTATTTTGTCACAATCATCGTCGTTAATGTCGTCGTTATTATCGTCAATATCATCGTTGTTATCGTCCTTATCATCCTCATAATTATCGTCGTTAATATCGTCGTTATTTTGTCATAATCATCGTCGTTAATGTCGTCGTTATTATCGTCATTATCTACGTTGTTATCGTCATAAATATCATCGATAATATCGTCGTTATTATTGTCATTATCTTCTTTTTATCGTCGTTAATATCGTCGTTATTATCGTCGTTAATATCGTCGTTAATATCGTCATTATCATCGTTGTTATCGTCCTTATCATCCTCATAATTATCGTCGTTAATATCGTCGTTATTTTGTCATAATCATCGTCGTTAATTTCGTCGTTATTATCGTCATTATCTACGTTGTTATCGTCATAAATATCATCGATAATATCGTCGTTATTATTGTCATTATCTTCTTTTTATCGTCGTTATTAACGTCGTTAATATCGTCGTTAATATCGTCATTATCATCGTTGTTATCGTCCTTATCATCCTCATAATTATCGTCGTTAATATCGTCGTTATTTTGTCATAATCATCGTCGTTAATGTCGTCGTTATTATCGTCATTATCTACGTTGTTATCGTCATAAATATCATCGATAATATCGTCGTTATTATTGTCATTATCTTCTTTTTATTGTCTTTATTATCGTCGTTAATATCGTCGTTATTATCGTCGTTAATATCGTCGTTATTATCGTCGTTAATATCGTCGTTAATATCGTCATTATCATCGTTGTTATCGTCCTTATTATCCTCATAATTATCGTCGTTAATATCGTCGTTATTATCGTCATTATCATCGTTGTTATCGTCCTTATCATCCTCATAATTATCGTCGTTAATATCGTCGTTATTTTGTCATAATCATCGTCGTTAATGTCGTCGTTATTATCGTCATTATCTACGTTGTTATCGTCATAAATATCATCGATAATATCGTCGTTATTATTGTCATAATCTTCTTTTTATCGTCGTTATTAACGTCGTTATTATCGTCGTTAATATCGTCGTTAATATCGTCATTATCATCGTTGTTATCGTCCTTATCATCCTCATAATTATCGTCGTTAATATCGTCGTTATTTTGTCATAATCATCGTCGTTAATGTCGTCGTTATTATCGTCATTATCATCGTTGTTATCGTCATAAATATCATCGATAATATCGTCGTTATTATTGTCATTATCTTCTTTTTATCGTCGTTATTAACGTCGTTATTATCGTCGTTAATATCGTCGTTGATATCGTCATTATCATCGTTGTTATCGTCCTTATTATCCTCATAGTTATCGTCGTTAATATCGTCGTTATTTTGTCATAAACATCGTCGCTAATGTCGTCGTTATTATCGTCATTATCATCGTTGTTATCGTCCTTATCATCCTCATAATTATCGTCGTTAATATCGTCGTTATTTTGTCATAATCATTGTCGTTAATGTCGTCGTTATTATCGTCATTATGTTCGTTGTTATCGTCCTTATTATCCTCATAATTATCGTCGTTAATATCGTCGTTATTTTGTCATAAACATCGTCGCTAATGTCGTCGTTATTTCGTCATTATCATCGTTGTTATCGTCGTTATTATCGTCGTTAATATCGTCATTATCATCGTTGTTATCGTCCTTATTATCCTCATAATTATCGTCGTTAATATCGTCGTTATTTTGTCACAATCATCGTCGTTAATGTCGTCATTATTATCGTCATTATCATCGTTGTTATCGTCCTTATCATCCTCATAATTATCGTCGTTAATATCGTCGTTATTTTGTCATAATTATCGTCGTTAATGTCGTCGTTATTATCGTCATTATCTACGTTGTTATCGTCATAAATATCATCGATAATATCGTCGTTATTATTGTCATTATCTTCTTTTTATCGTCGTTATTAACGTCGTTATTATCGTCGTTAATATCGTCGTTAATATCGTCATTATCATCGTTGTTATCGTCCTTATCATCCTCATAATTATCGTCGTTAATATCGTCGTTATTTTGTCATAATCATCGTCGTTAATGTCGTCGTTATTATCGTCATTATCATCGTTGTTATCGTCATAAATATCATCGATAATATCGTCGTTATTATTTTCATTATCTTCTTTTTATCGTCGTTATTAACGTCGTTATTATCGTCGTTAATATCGTCGTTAATATCGTCATTATCATCGTTGTTATCGTCCTTATTATCCTCATAGTTATCGTCGTTAATATCGTCGTTATTTTGTCATAAACATCATCGCTAATGTCGTCGTTATTATCGTCATTATCATCGTTGTTATCGTCCTTATCATCCTCATAATTATCGTCGTTAATATCGTCGTTATTTTGTCATAATCATTGTCGTTAATGTCGTCGTTATTATCGTCATTATCTTCGTTGTTATCGTCCTTATTATCCTCATAATTATCGTCGTTAATATCGTCGTTATTTTGTCATAAACATCGTCGCTAATGTCGTCGTTATTATCGTCATTATCATCGTTGTTATCGTCCGTATCATCCTCATAATTATCCTCGTTAATATCGTCGTTATTTTGTCATAATCATCGTCGTTAATGTCGTCGTTATTATCGTCATTATCATCGTTGTTATCGTCCTTATTATCCTCATAATTATCGTCGTTAATATCGTCGTTATTTTGTCACAATCATCGTCGTTAATATCGTCGTTAATATCGTCATTATCATCGTTGTTATCGTCCTTATCATCCTCATAATTATCGTCGTTAATATCGTCGTTATTTTGTCATAATCATCGTCGTTAATGTCGTCGTTATTATCGTCATTATCTACGTTGTTATCGTCATAAATATTATCTTTAATATCGTCGTTATTATTGTCATTATCTTCTTTTTATTGTCTTTATTATCGTCGTTAATATCGTCGTTATTATCGTCGTTAATATCGTCGTTAATATCGTCATTATCATCGTTGTTATCGTCCTTATTATCCTCATAATTATCGTCGTTAATATCGTCGTTATTTTGTCATAATCATCGTCGTTAATGTCGTCGTTATTATCGTCATTATCTACGTTGTTATCGTCATAAATATCATCGATAATATCGTCGTTATTATTGTCATTATCTTCTTTTTATTGTCTTTATTATCGTCGTTAATATCGTCGTTATTATCGTCGTTAATATCGTCGTTATTATCGTCGTTAATATCGTCGTTAATATCGTCATTATCATCGTTGTTATCGTCCTTATTATCCTCATAATTATCGTCGTTAATATCGTCGTTATTTTGTCACAATCATCGTCGTTAATTTCGTCGTTATTATCGTCATTATCATCGTTGTTATCGTCCTTATCATCCTCATAATTATCGTCGTTAATATCGTCGTTATTTTGTCATAATCATCGTCGTTAATGTCGTCGTTATTATCGTCATTATCTACGTTGTTATCGTCATAAATATCATCGATAATATCGTCGTTATTATTGTCATTATCTTCTTTTTATCGTCGTTATTAACGTCGTTATTATCGTCGTTAATATCGTCGTTAATATCGTCATTATCATCGTTGTTATCGTCCTTATCATCCTCATAATTATCGTCGTTAATATCGTCGTTATTTTGTCATAATCATCGTCGTTAATGTCGTCGTTATTATCGTCATTATCATCGTTGTTATCGTCATAAATATCATCGATAATATCGTCGTTATTATTGTCATTATCTTCTTTTTATCGTCGTTATTAACGTCGTTATTATCGTCGTTAATATCGTCGTTAATATCGTCATTATCATCGTTGTTATCGTCCTTATTATCCTCATAGTTATCGTCGTTAATATCGTCGTTATTTTGTCATAAACATCGTCGCTAATGTCGTCGTTATTATCGTCATTATCATCGTTGTTATCGTCCTTATCATCCTCATAATTATCGTCGTTAATATCGTCGTTATTTTGTCATAATCATCGACGATAATGTCGTCGTTATTATCGTCATTATCTTCGTTGTTATCGTCATAATTATCATCGTTAATATCGTCGTTATTATTGTCATTATCTTCTTTTTATCGACGTTATTATCGTCGTTAATATCGTCGTTATTATCGTCGTTAATATCGTCATTATCATCGTTGTTATCGTCCTTATCATCCTCATAATTATCGTCGTTAATATCGTCGTTATTTTGTCATAATCATCGTCGTTAATTTCGTCGTTATTATCGTCATTATCTACGTTGTTATCGTCATAAATATCATCGATAATATCGTCGTTATTATTGTCATTATCTTCTTTTTATCGTCGTTATTAACGTCGTTATTATCGTCGTTAATATCGTCGTTAATATCGTCATTATAATCGGTGTTATCGTCCTTATTATACTCATAATTATCGTCGTTAATATCATCGATATTTTGTCATAAACATCGTCGCTAATGTCGTCGTTATTATCGTCATTATCATCGTTGTTATCGTCCTTATCATCCTCATAATTATCGTCGTTAATATCGTCGTTATTTTGTCATAATCATCGTCGTTAATGTCGTCGTTATTATCGTCATTATCATCGTTGTTATCGTCCTTATTATCCTCATAATTATCGTCGTTAATATCGTCGTTATTTTGTCACAATCATCGTCGTTAATGTCGTCGTTATTATCGTCATTATCATCGTTGTTATCGTCCTTATCATCCTCATAATTATCGTCGTTAATATCGTCGTTATTTTGTCATAATCATCGTCGTTAATGTCGTCGTTATTATCGTCATTATCTACGTTGTTATCGTCATAAATATTATCTTTAATATCGTCTTTATTATTGTCATTATCTTCTCTTTATTGTCTTTATTATCGTCGTTAATATCGTCGTTATTATCGTCGTTAATATCGTCGTTAATATCGTCATTATCATCGTTGTTATCGTCCTTATTATCCTCATAATTATCGTCGTTAATATCGTCGTTATTTTGTCATAATCATCGTCGTTAATGTCGTCGTTATTATCGTCATTATCTACGTTGTTATCGTCATAAATATCATCGATAATATCGTCGTTATTATTGTCATTATCTTCTTTTTATCGTCGTTATTAACGTCGTTATTATCGTCGTTAATATCGTCGTTAATATCGTCATTATCATCGTTGTTATCGTCCTTATTATCCTCATAATTATCGTCGTTAATATCGTCGTTATTTTGTCACAATCATCGTCGTTAATGTCGTCGTTATTATCGTCATTATCATCGTTGTTATCGTCCTTATCATCCTCATAATTATCGTCGTTAATATCGTCGTTATTTTGTCATAATCATTGACGATAATGTCGTCGTTATTATCGTCATTATCTTCGTTGTTATCGTCATAATTATCATCGTTAATATCGTCGTTATTATTGTCATTATCTTCTTTTTATCGTCGTTATTATCGTCGTTAATATCGTCGTTATTATCGTCGTTAATATCGTCGTTAATATCGTCATTATCATCGTTGTTATCGTCCTTATTATCCTCATAATTATCGTCGTTAATATCGTCGTTATTTAGTCACAATCATCTTCGTTAATGTCGTCGTTATTATCGTCATTATCTACGTTGTTATCGTCCTTATCATCCTCATAATTATCGTCGTTAATATCGTCGTTATTTTGTCATAATCATTGACGATAATGTCGTCGTTATTATCGTCATTATCTTCGTTGTTATCGTCATAATTATCATCGTTAATATCGTCGTTATTATTGTCATTATCTTCTTTTTATCGTCGTTATTATCGTCGTTAATATCGTCGTTATTATCGTCGTTAATATCGTCGTTAATATCGTCATTATCATCGTTGTTATCGTCCTTATTATCCTCATAATTATCGTCGTTAATATCGTCGTTATTTTGTCACAATCATCGTCGTTAATGTCGTCGTTATTATCGTCATTATCATCGTTGTTATCGTCCTTATCATCCTCATAATTATCGTCGTTAATATCGTCGTTATTTTGTCATAATCATCGTCGTTAATGTCGTCGTTATTATCGTCATTATCTACGTTGTTATCGTCATAAATATTATCGTTAATATCGTCGTTATTATTGTCATTATCTTCTTTTTATTGTCTTTATTATCGTCGTTAATATCGTCGTTATTATCGTCGTTAATATCGTCATTATCATCGTTGTTATCGTCCTTATTATCCTCATAATTATCGTCGTTAATATCGTCGTTATTTTGTCATAATCATCGTCGTTAATGTCGTCGTTATTATCGTCATTATCTACGTTGTTATCGTCATAAATATCATCGATAATATCGTCGTTATTATTGTCATTATTTTCTTTTTATCGTCGTTATTAACGTCGTTATTATCGTCGTTAATATCGTCGTTAATATCGTCATTATCATCGTTGTTATCGTCCTTATCATCCTCATAATTATCGTCGTTAATATCGTCGTTATTTTGTCATAATCATCGTCGTTAATGTCGTCGTTATTATCGTCATTATCTACGTTGTTATCGTCATAAATATCATCGATAATATCGTCGTTATTATTGTCATTATCTTCTTTTTATTGTCTTTATTATCGTCGTTAATATCGTCGTTATTATCGTCGTTAATATCGTCGTTATTATCGTCGTTAATATCGTCGTTAATATCGTCATTATCATCGTTGTTATCGTCCTTATTATCCTCATAATTATCGTCGTTAATATCGTCGTTATTATCGTTATTATCATCGTTGTTATCGTCGTTATTATCCGCATAATTATCGTCGTTAATATCGTCGTTATTATTGTCATTGTCATCGTTGTTATCCTCATAATTATCGTCGTTATTATCGTCGTTATTATCGTCGTTATTTCGTCATTATCATCGTTGTTATCGTCGTTATTATCGTCGTTAATATCGTCATTATCATCGTTGTTATCGTCCTTATTATCCTCATAATTATCGTCGTTAATATCGTCGTTATTTTGTCACAATCATCGTCGTTAATGTCGTCGTTATTATCGTCATTATCATCGTTGTTATCGTCCTTATCATCCTCATAATTATCGTCGTTAATATCGTCGTTATTTTGTCATAATCATCGTCGTTAATGTCGTCGTTATTATCGTCATTATCTACGTTGTTATCGTCATAAATATCATCGATAATATCGTCGTTATTATTGTCATTATCTTCTTTTTATCGTCGTTATTAACGTCGTTATTATCGTCGTTAATATCGTCGTTAATATCGTCATTATCATCGTTGTTATCGTCCTTATCATCCTCATAATTATCGTCGTTAATATCGTCGTTATTTTGTCATAATCATCGTCGTTAATGTCGTCGTTATTATCGTCATTATCATCGTTGTTATCGTCATAAATATCATCGATAATATCGTCGTTATTATTGTCATTATCTTCTTTTTATCGTCGTTATTAACGTCGTTATTATCGTCGTTAATATCGTCGTTAATATCGTCATTATCATCGTTGTTATCGTCCTTATTATCCTCATAGTTATCGTCGTTAATATCGTCGTTATTTTGTCATAAACATCGTCGCTAATGTCGTCGTTATTATCGTCATTATCATCGTTGTTATCGTCCTTATCATCCTCATAATTATCGTCGTTAATATCGTCGTTATTTTGTCATAATCATCGACGATAATGTCGTCGTTATTATCGTCATTATCTTCGTTGTTATCGTCATAATTATCATCGTTAATATCGTCGTTATTATTGTCATTATCTTCTTTTTATCGACGTTATTATTGTCGTTAATATCGTCGTTATTATCGTCGTTAATATCGTCATTATCATCGTTGTTATCGTCCTTATCATCCTCATAATTATCGTCGTTAATATCGTCGTTATTTTGTCATAATCATCGTCGTTAATGTCGTCGTTATTATCGTCATTATCTACGTTGTTATCGTCATAAATATCATCGATAATATCGTCGTTATTATTGTCATTATCTTCTTTTTATCGTCGTTATTAACGTCGTTATTATCGTCGTTAATATCGTCGTTAATATCGTCATTATAATCGTTGTTATCGTCCTTATTATACTCATAATTATCGTCGTTAATATCATCGTTATTTTGTCATAAACATCGTCGCTAATGTCGTCGTTATTATCGTCATTATCATCGTTGTTATCGTCCTTATCATCCTCATAATTATCGTCGTTAATATCGTCGTTATTTTGTCATAATCATCGTCGTTAATGTCGTCGTTATTATCGTCATTATCATCGTTGTTATCGTCCTTATTATCCTCATAATTATCGTCGTTAATATCGTCGTTATTTTGTCACAATCATCGTCGTTAATGTCGTCGTTATTATCGTCATTATCATCGTTGTTATCGTCCTTATCATCCTCATAATTATCGTCGTTAATATCGTCGTTATTTTGTCATAATCATCGTCGTTAATGTCGTCGTTATTATCGTCATTATCTACGTTGTTATCGTCATAAATATTATCTTTAATATCGTCGTTATTATTGTCATTATCTTCTCTTTATTGTCTTTATTATCGTCGTTAATATCGTCGTTATTATCGTCGTTAATATCGTCGTTAATATCGTCATTATCATCGTTGTTATCGTCCTTATTATCCTCATAATTATCGTCGTTAATATCGTCGTTATTTTGTCACAATCATCGTCGTTAATGTCGTCGTTATTATCGTCATTATCATCGTTGTTATCGTCCTTATCATCCTCATAATTATCGTCGTTAATATCGTCGTTATTTTGTCATAATCATTGACGATAATGTCGTCGTTATTATCGTCATTATCTTCGTTGTTATCGTCATAATTATCATCGTTAATATCGTCGTTATTATTGTCATTATCTTCTTTTTATCGTCGTTATTATCGTCGTTAATATCGTCGTTATTATCGTCGTTAATATCGTCGTTAATATCGTCATTATCATCGTTGTTATCGTCCTTATTATCCTCATAATTATCGTCGTTAATATCGTCGTTATTTTGTCACAATCATCGTCGTTAATGTCGTCGTTATTATCGTCATTATCATCGTTGTTATCGTCCTTATCATCCTCATAATTATCGTCGTTAATATCGTCGTTATTTTGTCATAATCATCGTCGTTAATGTCGTCGTTATTATCGTCATTATCTACGTTGTTATCGTCATAAATATTATCGTTAATATCGTCGTTATTATTGTCATTATCTTCTTTTTATTGTCTTTATTATCGTCGTTAATATCGTCGTTATTATCGTCGTTAATATCGTCGTTAATATCGTCATTATCATCGTTGTTATCGTCCTTATTATCCTCATAATTATCGTCGTTAATATCGTCGTTATTTTGTCACAATCATCGTCGTTAATGTCGTCGTTATTATCGTCATTATCATCGTTGTTATCGTCCTTATCATCCTCATAATTATCGTCGTTAATATCGTCGTTATTTTGTCATAATCATCGTCGTTAATGTCGTCGTTATTATCGTCATTATCTACGTTGTTATCGTCATAAATATCATCGATAATATCGTCGTTATTATTGTCATTATCTTCTTTTTATCGTCGTTATTAACGTCGTTATTATCGTCGTTAATATCGTCGTTAATATCGTCATTATCATCGTTGTTATCGTCCTTATCATCCTCATAATTATCGTCGTTAATATCGTCGTTATTTTGTCATAATCATCGTCGTTAATGTCGTCGTTATTATCGTCATTATCATCGTTGTTATCGTCATAAATATCATCGATAATATCGTCGTTATTATTGTCATTATCTTCTTTTTATCGTCGTTATTAACGTCGTTATTATCGTCGTTAATATCGTCGTTAATATCGTCATTATCATCGTTGTTATCGTCCTTATTATCCTCATAGTTATCGTCGTTAATATCGTCGTTATTTTGTCATAAACGTCGTCGCTAATGTCGTCGTTATTATCGTCATTATCATCGTTGTTATCGTCCTTATCATCCTCATAATTATCGTCGTTAATATCTTCGTTATTTTGTCATAATCATTGTCGTTAATGTCGTCGTTATTATCGTCATTATCTTCGTTGTTATCGTCCTTATTATCCTCATAATTATCGTCGTTAATATCGTCGTTATTTTGTCATAAACATCGTCGCTAATGTCGTCGTTATTATCGTCATTATCATCGTTGTTATCGTCTTTATCATCCTCATAATTATCGTCGTTAATATCGTCGTTATTTTGTCATAATCATCGTCGTTAATGTCGTCGTTATTATCGTCATTATCATCGTTGTTATCGTCCTTATTATCCTCATAATTATCGTCGTTAATATCGTCGTTATTTTGTCACAATCATCGTCGTTAATGTCGTCGTTATTATCGTCATTATCATCGTTGTTATCGTCCTTATCATCCTCATAATTATCGTCGTTAATATCGTCGTTATTTTGTCATAATCATCGTCGTTAATGTCGTCGTTATTATCGTCATTATCTACGTTGTTATCGTCATAAATATTATCGTTAATATCGTCGTTATTATTGTCATTATCTTCTTTTTATTGTCTTTATTATCGTCGTTAATATCGTCGTTATTATCGTCGTTAATATCGTCGTTAATATCGTCATTATCATCGTTGTTATCGTCCTTATTATCCTCATAATTATCGTCGTTAATATCCTCGTTATTTTGTCATAATCATCGTCGTTAATGTCGTCGTTATTATCGTCATTATCTACGTTGTTATCGTCATAAATATCATCGATAATATCGTCGTTATTATTGTCATTATCTTCTTTTTATCGTCGTTATTAACGTCGTTATTATCGTCGTTAATATCGTCGTTAATATCGTCATTATCATCGTTGTTATCGTCCTTATCATCCTCATAATTATCGTCGTTAATATCGTCGTTATTTTGTCATAATCATCGTCGTTAATGTCGTCGTTATTATCGTCATTATCTACGTTGTTATCGTCATAAATATCATCGATAATATCGTCGTTATTATTGTCATTATCTTCTTTTTATTGTCTTTATTATCGTCGTTAATATCGTCGTTATTATCGTCGTTAATATCGTCGTTATTATCGTCGTTAATATCGTTGTTAATATCGTCATTATCATCGTTGTTATCGTCCTTATTATCCTCATAATTATCGTCGTTAATATCGTCGTTATTTTGTCACAATCATCGTCGTTAATGTCGTCGTTATTATCGTCATTATCATCGTTGTTATCGTCCTTATCATCCTCATAATTATCGTCGTTAATATCGTCGTTATTTTGTCATAATCATCGTCGTTAATGTCGTCGTTATTATCGTCATTATCTACGTTGTTATCGTCATAAATATCATCGATAATATCGTCGTTATTATTGTCATTATCTTCTTTTTATCGTCGTTATTAACGTCGTTATTATCGTCGTTAATATCGTCGTTAATATCGTCATTATCATCGTTGTTATCGTCCTTATCATCCTCATAATTATCGTCGTTAATATCGTCGTTATTATGTCATAATCATCGTCGTTAATGTCGTCGTTATTATCGTCATTATCATCGATGTTATCGTCATAAATATCATCGATAATATCGTCGTTATTATTGTCATTATCTTCTTTTTATCGTCGTTATTAACGTCGTTATTATCGTCGTTAATATCGTCGTTAATATCGTCATTATCATCGTTGTTATCGTCCTTATTATCCTCATAGTTATCGTCGTTAATATCGTCGTTATTTTGTCATAAACATCGTCGCTAATGTCGTCGTTATTATCGTCATTATCATCGTTGTTATCGTCCTTATCATCCTCATAATTATCGTCGTTAATATCGTCGTAATTTTGTCACAATCATCGTCGTTAATGTCGTCGTTATTATCGTCATTATCATCGTTGTTATCGTCCTTATCATCCTCTTAATTATCGTCGTTAATATCGTCGTTATTTTGTCATAATCATCGTCGTTAATGTCGTCGTTATTATCGTCATTATCTACGTTGTTATCGTCATAAATATCATCGATAATATCGTCGTTATTATTGTCATTATCTTCTTTTTATCGTCGTTATTAACGTCGTTATTATCGTCGTTAATATCGTCGTTAATATCGTCATTATAATCGTTGTTTTCGTCCTTATCTTCCTCATAATTATCGTCGTTAATATCGTCGTTATTTTGTCATAATCATCGTCGTTAATGTCGTCGTTATTATCGTCATTATCTACGTTGTTATCGTCATAAATATCATCGATAATATCGTCGTTATTATTGTCATTATCTTCTTTTTATCGTCGTTTTTAACGTCGTTATTATCGTCGTTAATATCGTCGTTAATATCGTCATTATAATCGTTGTTATCGTCCTTATTATACTCATAATTATCGTCGTTAATATCATCGTTATTTTGTTATAAACATCGTCGCTAATGTCGTCGTTATTATCGTCATTATCATCGTTGTTATCGTCCTTATCATCCTCATAATTATCGTCGTTAATATCGTCGTTATTTTGTCATAATCATCGTCGTTAATGTCGTCGTTATTATCGTCATTATCATCGTTGTTATCGTCCTTATTATCCTCATAATTATCGTCGTTAATATCGTCGTTATTTTGTCAAAATCATCGTCGTTAATGTCGTCGTTATTATCGTCATTATCTACGTTGTTATCGTCATAAATATTATCGTTAATATCGTCGTTATTATTGTCATTATCTTCTTTTTATTGTCTTTATTATCGTCGTTAATATCGTCGTTATTATCGTCGTTAATATCGTCGTTAATATCGTCATTATCATCGTTGTTATCGTCCTTATTATCCTCATAATTATCGCCGTTAATATCGTCGTTATTTTGTCATAATCATCGTCGTTAATGTCGTCGTTATTATCGTCATTATCTACGTTGTTATCGTCATAAATATCATCGATAATATCGTCGTTATTATTGTCATTATCTTCTTTTTATCGTCGTTATTAACGTCGATATTATCGTCGTTAATATCGTCGTTAATATCGTCATTATCATCGTTGTTATCGTCCTTATCATCCTCATAATTATCGTCGTTAATATCGTCGTTATTTTGTCATAATCATCGTCGTTAATGTCGTCGTTATTATCGTCATTATCTACGTTGTTATCGTCATAAATATCATCGATAATATCGTCGTTATTATTGTCATTATCTTCTTTTTATTGTCTTTTTATCGTCGTTATTAACGTCGTTATTATCGTCGTTAATATCGTCGTTAATATCGTCATTATCATCGTTGTTATCGTCCTTATCATCCTCATAATTATCGTCGTTAATATCGTCGTTATTTTGTCATAATCATCGTCGTTAATGTCGTCGTTATTGTCGTCATTATCATCGTTGTTATCGTCATAAATATCATCGATAATATCGTCGTTATTATTGTCATTATCTTCTTTTTATCGTCGTTATTAACGTCGTTATTATCGTCGTTAATATCGTCGTTAATATCGTCATTATCATCGTTGTTATCGTCCTTATTATCCTCATAGTTATCGTCGTTAATATCGTCGTTATTTTGTCATAAACATCGTCGCTAATGTCGTCGTTATTATCGTCATTATCATCGTTGTTATCGTCCTTATCATCCTCATAATTATCGTCGTTAATATCGTCGTTATTTTGTCATAATCATTGTCGTTAATGTCGTCGTTATTATCGTCATTATCTTCGTTGTTATCGTCCTTAATATCCTCATAATTATCGTCGTTAATATCGTCGTTATTTTGTCATAAACATCGTTGCTATTGTCGTCGTTATTATCGTCATTATCATCGTTGTTATCGTCCTTATCATCCTCATAATGATCGTCGTTAATATCGTCGTTATTTTGTCATAATCATCGTCGTTAATGTCGTCGTTATTATCGTCATTATCATCGTTGTTATCGTCCTTATTATCCTCATAATTATCGTCGTTAATATCGTCGTTATTTTGTCACAATCATCGTCGTTAATGTCGTCGTTATAATCGTCATTATCATCGTTGTTATCGTCCTTATCATCCTCATAATTATCGTCGTTAATATCGTCGTTATTTTGTCATAATCATCGTCGTTAATGTCGTCGTTATTATCGTCATTATCTACGTTGTTATCGTCATAAATATCATCGATAATATCGTCGTTATTATTGTCATTATCTTCTTTTTATTGTCTTTATTATCGTCGTTAATATCGTCGTTATTATCGTCGTTAATATCGTCGTTATTATCGTCGTTAATATCGTCGTTAATATCGTCATTATCATCGTTGTTATCGTCCTTATTATCCTCATAATTATCGTCGTTAATATCGTCGTTATTATCGTTATTATCATCGTTGTTATCGTCGTTATTATCCGCATAATTATCGTCGTTAATATCGTCGTTATTATCGTCATTGTCATCGTTGTTATCGTCGTTATTATCCTCATAATTATCGTCGTTATTATCGTCGTTATTTCGTCATTATCATCGTTGTTATCGTCGTTATTATCGTCGTTAATATCGTCATTATCATCGTTGTTATCGTCCTTATCATCCTCATAATTATCGTCGTTAATATCGTCGTTATTTTGTCATAATCATCGTCGTTAATGTCGTCGTTATTATCGTCATTATCTACGTTGTTATCGTCATAAATATCATCGATAATATCGTCGTTATTATTGTCATTATCTTCTTTTTATCGTCGTTATTAACGTCGTTATTATCGTCGTTAATATCGTCGTTAATATCGTCATTATCATCGTTGTTATCGTCCTTATCATCCTCATAATTATCGTCGTTAATATCGTCGTTATTTTGTCATAATCATCGTCGTTAATGTCGTCGTTATTATCGTCATTATCATCGTTGTTATCGTCATAAATATCATCGATAATATCGTCGTTATTATTGTCATTATCTTCTTTTTATCGTCGTTATTAACGTCGTTATTATCGTCGTTAATATCGTCGTTAATATCGTCATTATCATCGTTGTTATCGTCCTTATTATCCTCATAGTTATCGTCGTTAATATCGTCGTTATTTTGTCATAAACATCGTCGCTAATGTCGTCGTTATTATCGTCATTATCATCGTTGTTATCGTCCTTATCATCCTCATAATTATCGTCGTTAATATCGTCGTTATTTTGTCACAATCATCGTCGTTAATGTCGTCGTTATTATCGTCATTATCATCGTTGTTATCGTCCTTATCATCCTCATAATTATCGTCGTTAATATCGTCGTTATTTTGTCATAATCATCGTCGTTAATGTCGTCGTTATTATCGTCATTATCATCGTTGTTATCGTCCTTATCATCCTCATAATTATCGTCGTTAATATCGTCGTTATTTTGTCATAATCATTGACGATAATGTCGTCGTTATTATCGTCATTATCTTCGTTGTTATCGTCATAATTATCATCGTTAATATCGTCGTTATTATTGTCATTATCTTCTTTTTATCGTCGTTATTATCGTCGTTAATATCGTCGTTATTATCGTCGTTAATATCGTCGTTAATATCGTCATTATCATCGTTGTTATCGTCCTTATTATCCTCATAATTATCGTCGTTAATATCGTCGTTATTTTGTCACAATCATCGTCGTTAATGTCGTCGTTATTATCGTCATTATCATCGTTGTTATCGTCCTTATCATCCTCATAATTATCGTCGTTAATATCGTCGTTATTTTGTCATAATCATCGTCGTTAATGTCGTCGTTATTATCGTCATTATCTACGTTGTTATCGTCATAAATATTATCGTTAATATCGTCGTTATTATTGTCATTATCTTCTTTTTATTGTCTTTATTATCGTCGTTAATATCGTCGTTATTATCGTCGTTAATATCGTCGTTAATATCGTCATTATCATCGTTGTTATCGTCCTTATTATACTCATAATTATCGTCGTTAATATCGTCGTTATTTTGTCATAATCATTGACGATAATGTCGTCGTTATTATCGTCATTATCTTCGTTGTTATCGTCATAATTATCATCGTTAATATCGTCGTTATTATTGTCATTATCTTCTTTTTATCGTCGTCATTTTCGTCGTTAATATCGTCGTTATTATCGTCGTTAATATCGTCGTTAATATCGTCATTATCATCGTTGTTATCGTCCTTATTATCCTCATAATTATCGTCGTTAATATCGTCGTTATTTTGTCACAATCATCGTCGTTAATGTCGTCGTTATTATCGTCATTATCATCGTTGTTATCGTCCTTATCATCCTCATAATTATCGTCGTTAATATCGTCGTTATTTTGTCATAATCATCGTCGTTAATGTCGTCGTTATTATCGTCATTATCTACGTTGTTATCGTCATAAATATTATCGTTAATATCGTCGTTATTATTGTCATTATCTTCTTTTTATCGTCGTTATTAACGTCGTTATTATCGTCGTTAATATCGTCGTTAATATCGTCATTATCATCGTTGTTATCGTCCTTATCATCCTCATAATTATCGTCGTTAATATCGTCGTTATTTTGTCATAATCATCGTCGTTAATGTCGTCGTTATTATCGTCATTATCTACGTTGTTATCGTCATAAATATCATCGATAATATCGTCGTTATTATTGTCATTATCTTCTTTTTATTGTCTTTATTATCGTCGTTAATATCGTCGTTATTATCGTCGTTAATATCGTCGTTATTATCGTCGTTAATATCGTCGTTAATATCGTCATTATCATCGTTGTTATCGTCCTTATTATCCTCATAATTATCGTCGTTAATATCGTCGTTATTATCGTTATTATCATCGTTGTTATCGTCGTTATTATCCGCATAATTATCGTCGTTAATATCGTCGTTATTATCGTCATTGTCATCGTTGTTATCGTCGTTATTATCCTCATAATTATCGTCGTTATTATCGTCGTTATTTCGTCATTATCATCGTTGTTATCGTCGTTATTATCGTCGTTAATATCGTCATTATCATCGTTGTTATCGTCCTTATTATCCTCATAATTATCGTCGTTAATATCGTCGTTATTTTGTCACAATCATCGTCGTTAATGTCGTCGTTATTATCGTCATTATCATCGTTGTTATCGTCCTTATCATCCTCATAATTATCGTCGTTAATATCGTCGTTATTTTGTCATAATCATCGTCGTTAATGTCGTCGTTATTATCGTCATTATCTACGTTGTTATCGTCATAAATATCATCGATAATATCGTCGTTATTATTGTCATTATCTTCTTTTTATCGTCGTTATTAACGTCGTTATTATCGTCGTTAATATCGTCGTTAATATCGTCATTATCATCGTTGTTATCGTCCTTATTATCCTCATAGTTATCGTCGTTAATATCGTCGTTATTTTGTCATAAACATCGTCGCTAATGTCGTCGTTATTATCGTCATTATCATCGTTGTTATCGTCCTTATCATCCTCATAATTATCGTCGTTAATATCGTCGTTATTTTGTCATAATCATTGTCGCTAATGTCGTCGTTATTATCGTCATTATCATCGTTGTTATCGTCCTTATCATCCTCATAATTATCGTCGTTAATATCGTCGTAATTTTGTTACAATCATCGTCGTTAATGTCGTCGTTATTATCGTCATTATCATCGTTGTTATCGTCCTTATCGTCCTCATAATTATCGTCGTTAATATCGTCGTTATTTTGTCATAATCATCGTCGTTAATGTCGTCGTTATTATCGTCAATATCTACGTTGTTATCGTCATAAATATCATCGATAATATCGTCGTTATTATTGTCATTATCTTCTTTTTATCGTCGTTATTAACGTCGTTATTATCGTCGTTAATATCGTCGTTAATATCGTCATTATCATCGTTGTTATCGTCCTTATTATCCTCATAATTATCGTCGTTAATATCGTCGTTATTTTGTCACAATCATCGTCGTTAATGTCGTCGTTATTATCGTCATTATCATCGTTGTTATCGTCCTTATCATCCTCATAATTATCGTCGTTAATATCGTCGTTATTTTGTCATAATCATTGACGATAATGTCGTCGTTATTATCGTCATTATCTTCGTTGTTATCGTCATAATTATCATCGTTAATATCGTCGTTATTATTGTCATTTTCTTCTTTTTATCGTCGTTATTATCGTCGTTAATATCGTCGTTATTATCGTCGTTAATATCGTCGTTAATATCGTCATTATCATCGTTGTTATCGTCCTTATTATCCTCATAATTATCGTCGTTAATATCGTCGTTATTTTGTCACAATCATCGTCGTTAATGTCGTCGTTATTATCGTCATTATCATCGTTGTTATCGTCCTTATCATCCTCATAATTATCGTCGTTAATATCGTCGTTATTTTGTCATAATCATCGTCGTTAATGTCGTCGTTATTATCGTCATTATCTACGTTGTTATCGTCATAAATATTATCGTTAATATCGTCGTTATTATTGTCATTATCTTCTTTTTATTGTCTTTATTATCGTCGTTAATATCGTCGTTATTATCGTCGTTAATATCGTCGTTAATATCGTCATTATCATCGTTGTTATCGTCCTTATTATACTCATAATTATCGCCGTTAATATCGTCGTTATTTTGTCATAATCATTGACGATAATGTCGTCGTTATTATCGTCATTATCTTCGTTGTTATCGTCATAATTATCATCGTTAATATCGTCGTTATTATTGTCATTATCTTCTTTTTATCGTCGTTATTTTCGTCGTTAATATCGTCGTTATTATCGTCGTTAACATCGTCGTTAATATCGTCATTATCATCGTTGTTATCGTCCTTATTATCCTCATAATTATCGTCGTTAATATCGTCGTTATTTTGTCACAATCATCGTCGTTAATGTCGTCGTTATTATCGTCATTATCATCGTTGTTATCGTCCTTATCATCCTCATAATTATCGTCGTTAATATCGTCGTTATTTTGTCATAATCATCGTCGTTAATGTCGTCGTTATTATCGTCATTATCTACGTTGTTATCGTCATAAATATAATCGTTAATATCGTCGTTATTATTGTCATTATCTTCTTTTTATTGTCTTTATTATCGTCGTTAATATCGTCGTTATTATCGTCGTTAATATCGTCATTATCATCGTTGTTATCGTCCTTATTATCCTCATAATTATCGTCGTTAATATCGTCGTTAATATCGTCGTTATTTTGTCATAATCATCGTCGTTAATGTCGTCGTTATTATCGTCATTATCTACGTTGTTATCGTCGTAAATATCATCGATAATATCGTCGTTATTATTGTCATTATCTTCTTTTTATCGTCGTTATTAACGTCGTTATTATCGTCGTTAATATCGTCGTTAATATCGTCATTATCATCGTTGTTATCGTCCTTATCATCCTCATAATTATCGTCGTTAATATCGTCGTTATTTTTCATAATCATCGTCGTTAATGTCGTCGTTATTATCGTCATTATCTACGTTGTTATCGTCATAAATATCATCGATAATATCGTCGTTATTATTGTCATTATCTTCTTTTTATTGTCTTTATTATCGTCGTTAATATCGTCGTTATTATCGTCGTTAATATCGTCGTTATTATCGTCGTTAATATCGTCGTTAATATCGTCATTATCATCGTTGTTATCGTCCTTATTATCCTCATAATTATCGTCGTTAATATCGTCGTTATTATCGTCATTATCATCGTTGTTATCGTCCTTATCATCCTCATAATTATCGTCGTTAATATCGTCGTTATTTTGTCATAATCATTGACGATAATGTCGTCGTTATTATCGTCATTATCTTCGTTGTTATCGTCATAATTATCATCGTTAATATCGTCGTTATTATTGTCATTATCTTCTTTTTATCGTCGTTATTATCGTCGTTAATATCGTCGTTATTATCGTCGTTAATATCGTCGTTAATATCGTCATTATCATCGTTGTTATCGTCCTTATTATCCTCATAATTATCGTCGTTAATATCGTCGTTATTTTGTCACAATCATCGTCGTTAATGTCGTCGTTATTATCGTCATTATCATCGTTGTTATCGTCCTTATCATCCTCATAATTATCGTCGTTAATATCGTCGTTATTTTGTCATAATCATCGTCGTTAATGTCGTCGTTATTATCGTCATTATCTACGTTGTTATCGTCATAAATATTATCGTTAATATCGTCGTTATTATTGTCATTATCTTCTTTTTATCGTCGTTATTAACGTCGTTATTATCGTCGTTAATATCGTCGTTAATATCGTCATTATCATCGTTGTTATCGTCCTTATCATCCTCATAATTATCGTCGTTAATATCGTCGTTATTTTGTCATAATCATCGTCGTTAATGTCGTCGTTATTATCGTCATTATCTACGTTGTTATCGTCATAAATATCATCGATAATATCGTCGTTATTATTGTCATTATCTTCTTTTTATTGTCTTTATTATCGTCGTTAATATCGTCGTTATTATCGTCGTTAATATCGTCGTTATTATCGTCGTTAATATCGTCGTTAATATCGTCATTATCATCGTTGTTATCGTCCTTATTATCATCATAATTATCGTCGTTAATATCGTCGTTATTATCGTTATTATCATCGTTGTTATCGTCGTTATTATCCGCATAATTATCGTCGTTAATATCGTCGTTATTATCGTCATTGTCATCGTTGTTATCGTCGTTATTATCCTCATAATTATCGTCGTTATTATCGTCGTTATTTCGTCATTATCATCGTTGTTATCGTCGTTATTATCGTCGTTAATATCGTCATTATCATCGTTGTTATCGTCCTTATTATCCTCATAATTATCGTCGTTAATATCGTCGTTATTTTGTCACAATCATCGTCGTTAATGTCGTCGTTATTATCGTCATTATCATCGTTGTTATCGTCCTTATCATCCTCATAATTATCGTCGTTAATATCGTCGTTATTTTGTCATAATCATCGTCGTTAATGTCGTCGTTATTATCGTCATTATCTACGTTGTTATCGTCATAAATATCATCGATAATATCGTCGTTATTATTGTCATTATCTTCTTTTTATCGTCGTTATTAACGTCGTTATTATCGTCGTTAATATCGTCGTTAATATCGTCATTATCATCGTTGTTATCGTCCTTATCATCCTCATAATTATCGTCGTTAATATCGTCGTTATTTTGTCATAATCATCGTCGTTAATGTCGTCGTTATTATCGTCATTATCATCGTTGTTATCGTCATAAATATCATCGATAATATCGTCGTTATTATTGTCATTATCTTCTTTTTATCGTCGTTATTAACGTCGTTATTATCGTCGTTAATATCGTCGTTAATATCGTCATTATCATCGTTGTTATCGTCCTTATTATCCTCATAGTTATCGTCGTTAATATCGTCGTTATTTTGTCATAAACATCGTCGCTAATGTCGTCGTTATTATCGTCATTATCATCGTTGTTATCGTCCTTATCATCCTCATAATTATCGTCGTTAATATCGTCGTTATTTTGTCATAATCATCGTCGTTAATGTCGTCGTTATTATCGTCATTATCTACGTTGTTATCGTCATAAATATTATCGTTAATATCGTCGTTATTATTGTCATTATCTTCTTTTTATTGTCTTTATTATCGTCGTTAATATCGTCGTTATTATCGTCGTTAATATCGTCATTATCATCGTTGTTATCGTCCTTATTATCCTCATAATTATCGTCGTTAATATCGTCGTTAATATCGTCGTTATTTTGTCATAATCATCGTCGTTAATGTCGTCGTTATTATCGTCATTATCTACGTTGTTATCGTCATAAATATCATCGATAATATCGTCGTTATTATTGTCATTATCTTCTTTTTATCGTCGTTATTAACGTCGTTATTATCGTCGTTAATATCGTCGTTAATATCGTCATTATCATCGTTGTTATCGTCCTTATCATCCTCATAATTATCGTCGTTAATATCGTCGTTATTTTGTCATAATCATCGTCGTTAATGTCGTCGTTATTATCGTCATTATCTACGTTGTTATCGTCATAAATATTATCGTTAATATCGTCGTTATTATTGTCATTATCTTCTTTTTATTGTCTTAATTATCGTCGTTAATATCGTCGTTATTATCGTCGTTAATATCGTCGTTAATATCGTCATTATCATCGTTGTTATCGTCCTTATCATCCTCATAATTATCGTCGTTAATATCGTCGTTATTTTGTCATAATCATCGTCGTTAATGTCGTCGTTATTATCGTCATTATCTACGTTGTTATCGTCATAAATATCATCGATAATATCGTCGTTATTATTGTCATTATCTTCTTTTTATCGTCGTTATTAACGTCGTTATTATCGTCGTTAATATCGTCGTTATTATCGTCGTTAATATCGTTATTATCATCGTTGTTATCGTCCTTATTATCCTCATAATTATCGTCGTTAATATCGTCGTTATTTTGTCACAATCATCGTCGTTAATGTCGTCGTTAATATCGTCATTATCATCGTTGTTATCGTCCTTATCATCCTCATAATTATCGTCGTTAATATCGTCGTTATTTTGTACTAATCATCGTCGTTAATGTCGTCGTTATTATCGTCATTATCTACGTTGTTATCGTCATAAATATTATCGTTAATATCGTCGTTATTATTGTCATTATCTTCTTTTTATTGTCTTTATTATCGTCGTTAATATCGTCGTTATTATCGTCGTTAATATCGTCGTTAATATCGTCATTATCATCGTTGTTATCGTCCTTATTATACTCATAATTATCGTCGTTAATATCGTCGTTATTTTGTCATAATCATTGACGATAATGTCGTCGTTATTATCGTCATTATCTTCGTTGTTATCGTCATAATTATCATCGTTAATATCGTCGTTATTATTGTCATTATCTTCTTTTTATTGTCTTTATTATCGTCGTTAATATCGTCGTTATTATCGTCGTTATTATCGTCGTTAATATCGTCGTTATTATCGTCGTTAATATCGTCGTTAATATCGTCATTATCATCGTTGTTATCGTCCTTATTATCCTCATAATTATCGTCGTTAATATCGTCGTTATTATCGTTATTATCATCGTTGTTATCGTCGTTATTATCCGCATAATTATCGTCGTTAATATCGTCGTTATTATCGTCATTGTCATCGTTGTTATCGTCGTTATTATCCTCATAATTATCGTCGTTATTATCGTCGTTATTTCGTCATTATCATCGTTGTTATCGTCGTTATTATCGTCGTTAATATCGTCATTATCATCGTTGTTATCGTCCTTATTATTCTCATAATTATCGTCGTTAATATCGTCGTTATTTTGTCACAATCATCGTCGTTAATGTCGTCGTTATTATCGTCATTATCATCGTTGTTATCGTCCTTATCATCCTCATAATTATCGTCGTTAATATCGTCGTTATTTTGTCATAATCATCGTCGTTAATGTCGTCGTTATTATCGTCATTATCTACGTTGTTATCGTCATAAATATCATCGATAATATCGTCGTTATTATTGTCATTATCTTCTTTTTATCGTCGTTATTAACGTCGTTATTATCGTCGTTAATATCGTCGTTAATATCGTCATTATCATCGTTGTTATCGTCCTTATCATCCTCATAATTATCGTCGTTAATATCGTCGTTATTTTGTCATAATCATCGTCGTTAATGTCGTCGTTATTATCGTCATTATCATCGTTGTTATCGTCATAAATATCATCGATAATATCGTCGTTATTATTGTCATTATCTTCTTTTTATCGTCGTTATTATCGTCGTTAATATCGTCTTTATTATCGTCGTTATTATCGTCGTTAATATCGTCGTTATTATTGTCATTATCTTCTTTTTATCGTCGTTATTATCGTCGGTAATATCGTCGTTATTTTGTCATAATCATCGTCGTTAATGTCGTCGTTATTATCGTCATTATCTACGTTGTTATCGTCATAAATATCATGGTTAATATCGTCGTTATTATTGTCTTTATCTTCTTTTTATTGTCGTTATTATCGTCGTTAATATCGTCGTTATTATTGTCATTATCTTCTTTTTATCGTCGTTATTATCGTCCTTATCATCCTCATAGTTATCGTCGTTAATATCGTCGTTATTTTGTCATAATCATCGTCGTTAATGTCGTCGTTATTATCGTCATTATCTTCATTGTCATAGTCATAATTATCATCGTTAATATCGTCGTTATTATTGTCATTATCTTCTTTTTATCGTCGTTATTATCGTCGTTAAAATCGTCTTTATTATCGTCGTTATTATCGTCGTTAATATCGTCGTTATTATTGTCATTATCTTCTTTTTATCGTCGTTATTATCGTCGTTAATATCGTCGTTATTTTCGTCGTTATTATCGTCGTCAATATCGTCATTATTATCGTCGTTAATATCGTCGTTAATATCGTCATTATCATCGTTGTTATCGTCCTTATCATCCTCATAATTATCGTCGTTAATATCGTCGTTATTTTGTCATAATCATCGTCGTTAATGTCGTCGTTATTATCGTCATTATCTACGTTGTTATCGTCATAAATATCATCGTTAATATCGTCGTTATTATTGTCATTATCTTCTTTTTATTGTCTTTATTATCGTCGTTAATATCGTCGTTATTATCGTCGTTAATATCGTCGTTATTATCGTCGTTAATATCGTCGTTAATATCGTCATTATCATCGTTGTTATCGTCCTTATTATCCTCATAATTATCGTCGTTAATATCGTCGTTATTTTGTCATAATCATCGTCGTTAATGTCGTCGTTATTATCGTCTTTATCTACGTTGTTATCGTCATAAATATCATCGATAATATCGTCGTTATTATTGTCATTATCTTCTTTTTATAGTCGTTATTAACGTCGTTATTATCGTCGTTAATATCGTCGTTAATATCGTCATTATCATCGTTGTTATCGTCCTTATCATCCTCATAATTATCGTCGTTAATATCGTCGTTATTTTGTCATAATCATCGTCGTTAATGTCGTCGTTATTATCGTCATTATCTACGTTGTTATCGTCATAAATATCGTCGTTAATATCGTCGTTATTATTGTCATTATCTTCTTTTTATCGTCGTTATTAACGTCGTTATTATCGTCGTTAATATCGTCGTTAATATCGTCATTATAATCGTAGTTATCGTCCTTATTATCCTCATAATTATCGTCGTTAATATCGTCGTTATTTTGTCATAAACATCGTCGCTAATGTCGTCGTTATTATCGTCATTATCATCGTTGTTATCATCCTTATCATCCTCATAATTATCGTCGTTAATATCGTCGTTATTTTGTCATAATCATTGACGATAATGTCGTCGTTATTATCGTCATTATCTTCGTTGTTATCGTCATAATTATCATCGTTAATATCGTCGTTATTATTGTCATTATCTTCTTTTTATCGTCGTTATTATCGTCGTTAATATCGTCGTTATTATCGTCGTTAATATCGTCGTTAATATCGTCATTATCATCGTTGTTATCGTCCTTATCATCCTCATAATTATCGTCGTTAATATCGTCGTTATTTTGTCATAATCATCGTCGCTAATGTCGTCGTTATTATCGTCATTATCATCGTTGTTATCGTCCTTATCATCCTCTTAATTATCGTCGTTAATATCGTCGTTATTTTGTCATAATCATCGTCGTTAATGTCGTCGTTATTATCGTCATTATCATCGTTGTTATCGTCCTTATCATCCTCATAATTATCGTCGTTAATATCGTCGTTATTTTGTCATAATCATCGTCGTTAATGTCGTCGTTATTATCGTCATTATCTACGTTGTTATCGTCATAAATATCATCGATAATATCGTCGTTATTATTGTCATTATCTTCTTTTTATTGTCTTTATTATCGTCGTTAATATCGTCGTTATTATCGTCGTTAATATCGTCGTTATTATCGTCGTTAATATCGTCGTTAATATCGTCATTATCATCGTTGTTATCGTCCTTATTATCCTCATAATTATCGTCGTTAATATCGTCGTTATTTTGTCATAATCATCGTCGTTAATGTCGTCGTTATTATCGTCATTATCTACGTTGTTATCGTCATAAATATCATCGATAATATCGTCGTTATTATTGTCATTATCTTCTTTTTATCGTCGTTATTAACGTCGTTATTATCGTCGTTAATATCGTCGTTAATATCGTCATTATCATCGTTGTTATCGTCCTTATCATCCTCATAATTATCGTCGTTAATATCGTCGTTATTTTGTCATAATCATCGTCGATAATGTCGTCGTTATTATCGTCATTATCATCGTTGTTACCGTCCTTATCATCCTCATATTTATCGTCGTTAATATCGTCGTTATTTTGTCATAATCATCGTCGTTAATGTCGTCGTTATTATCGTCATTATCTACGTTGTTATCGTCATAAATATCATCGTTAATATCGTCGTTATTATTGTCATTATCTTCTTTTTATCGTCGTTATTATCGTCGTTAATATCGTCGTTAATATCGTCATTATCATAGTTGTTATCGTCCTTATTATCCTCATAATTATCGTCGTTAATATCGTCGTTATTTTGTCATAATCATCGTCGTTAATGTCGTCGTTATTATCGTCATTATCTACGTTGTTATCGTCATAAATATCATCGATAATATCGTCGTTATTATTGTCATTATCTTCTTTTTATCGTCGTTATTAACGTCGTTATTATCGTCGTTAATATCGTCGTTAATATCGTCATTATAATCGTTGTTATCGTCCTTATTATCCTCATAATTATCATCGTTAATATCGTCGTTATTTTGTCATAAACATCGTCGCTAATGTCGTCGTTATTGTCGTCATTATCATCGTTGTTATCGTCCTTATCATCCTCATAATTATCGTCGTTAATATCGTCGTTATTTTGTCATAATCATCGACGATAATGTCGTCGTTATTATCGTCATTATCTTCGTTGTTATCGTCATAAATATCATCGATAATATCGTCGTTATTATTGTCATTATCTTCTTTTTATCGTCGTTATTAACGTCGTTATTATCGTCGTTAATATCGTCGTTAATATCGTCATTATCATCGTTGTTATCGTCCTTATTATCCTCATAATTATAGTCGTTATTATCGTCGTTATTTTGTCATAATCATCGTCGCTAATGTCGTCGTTATTATCGTCATTATCATCGTTGTTATCGTCCTTATCATCCTCTTAATTATCGTCGTTAATATCGTCGTTATTTTGTCATAATCATCGTCGTTAATGTCGTCGTTATTATTGTCATTATCATCGTTGTTATCATCCTTATCATCCTCATAATTATCGTCGTTAATATCGTCGTTATTTTGTCATAATCATTGACGATAATGTCGTCGTTATTATCGTCATTATCTTCGTTGTTATCGTCATAATTATCATCGTTAATATCGTCGTTATTATTGTCATTATCTTCTTTTTATCGTCGTTATTATCGTCGTTAATATCGTCGTTATTATCGTCGTTAATATCGTCGTTAATATCGTCATTATCATCGTTGTTATCGTCCTTATTATCCTCATAATTATCGTCGTTAATATCGTCGTTATTATCGTCGTTAATATCGTCGTTATTATCGTCGTTAATATCGTCGTTAATATCGTCATTATCATCGTTGTTATCGTCCTTATTATCCTCATAATTATCGTCGTTAATATCGTCGTTATTTTGTCATAATCATCGTCGTTAATGTCGTCGTTATTATCGTCATTATCTACGTTGTTATCGTCATAAATATCATCGATAATATCGTCGTTATTATTGTCATTATCTTCTTTTTATCGTCGTTATTAACGTCGTTATTATCGTCGTTAATATCGTCGTTAATATCGTCATTATCATCGTTGTTATCGTCCTTATCATCCTCATAATTATCGTCGTTAATATCGTCGTTATTTTGTCCTAAACATCGTCGTTAATGTCGTCGTTATTATCGTCATTATCTACGTTGTTATCGTCATAAATATCATCGATAATATC
Source organism: Dolichovespula media (assembly GCA_911387685.1). Taxonomy (NCBI): domain Eukaryota; kingdom Metazoa; phylum Arthropoda; class Insecta; order Hymenoptera; family Vespidae; genus Dolichovespula; species Dolichovespula media. Next base: position 137,881 of record CAJVQJ010000036.1, read on the forward strand.
GTCGTTATTATTGTCATTATCTTCTTTTTATCGTCGTTTTTAACGTCGTTATTATCGTCGTTAATATCGTCGTTAATATCGTCATTATAATCGTTGTTATCGTCCTTATTATCCTCATAATTATCGTCGTTAATATCGTCGTTATTTTGTCATAAACATCGTCGTTAATGTCGTCGTTATTATCGTCATTATCATCGTTGTTATCATCCTTATCATCCTCATAATTATCGTCGTTAATATCGTCGTTATTTTGTCATAATCATCGACGATAATGTCGTCGTTATTATCGTCATTATCTTCGTTGTTATCGTCATAATTATCATCGTTAATATCGTCGTTATTATTGTCATTATCTTCTTTTTATCGACGTTATTATCGTCGTTAATATGGTCGTTATTATCGTCGTTAATATCGTCATTATCATCGTTGTTATCGTCCTTATTATCCTCATAATTATCGTCGTTAATATCGTCGTTATTTTGTCACAATCATCGTCGTTAATGTCGTCGTTATTATCGTCATTATCATCGTTGTTATCGTCCTTATCATCCTCATAATTATCGTCGTTAATATCGTCGTTATTTTGTCATAATCATCGTCGTTAATGTCGTCGTTATTATCGTCATTATCTACGTTGTTATCGTCATAAATATTATCGTTAATATCGTCGTTATTATTGTCATTATCTTCTTTTTATTGTCTTTATTATCGTCGTTAATATCGTCGTTATTATCGTCGTTAATATCGTCGTTAATATCGTCATTATCATCGTTGTTATCGTCCTTATCATCCTCTTAATTATCGTCGTTTATATCGTCGTTATTTTGTCATAATCATCGTCGTTAATGTCGTCGTTATTATCGTCATTATCTACGTTGTTATCGACATAAATATTATCTTTAATATCGTCGTTATTATTGTCATTATCTTCTTTTTATTGTCTTTATTATCGTCGTTAATATCGTCGTTATTATCGTCGTTAATATCGTCGTTAATATCGTCATTATCATCGTTGTTATCGTCCTTATTATCCTCATAATTATCGTCGTTAATATCGTCGTTATTTTGTCATAATCATCGTCGTTAATGTCGTCGTTATTATCGTCATTATCTACGTTGTTATCGTCATAAATATCATCGATAATATCGTCGTTATTATTGTCATTATCTTCTTTTTATCGTCGTTATTAACGTCGTTATTATCGTCGTTAATATCGTCGTTATTATCGTCGTTAATATCGTTATTATCATCGTTGTTATCGTCCTTATTATCCTCATAATTATCGTCGTTAATATCGTCGTTATTTTGTCATAATCATCGTCGTTAATGTCGTCGTTATTATCGTCATTATCTACGTTGTTATCGTCATAAATATCATCGATAATATCGTCGTTATTATTGTCATTATCTTCTTTTTTTTGTCTTTATTATCGTCGTTAATATCGTCGTTATTATCGTCGTTAATATCGTCGTTAATATCGTCATTATCATCGTTGTTATCGTCCTTATCATCCTCATAATTATCGTCGTTAATATCGTCGTTATTTTGTCATAATCATCGTCGTTAATGTCGTCGTTATTATCGTCATTATCTACGTTGTTATCGTCATAAATATCATCGATAATATCGTCGTTATTATTGTCATTATCTTCTTTTTATTGTCGTTTTTAACGTCGTTATTATCGTCGTTAATATCGTCGTTAATATCGTCATTATCATCGTTGTTATCGTCCTTATTATCCTCATAATTATCGTCGTTAATATCTTCTTTATTTTGTCACAATCATCGTCGTTAATGTCGTCGTTATTATCGTCATTATCTACGTTGTTATCGTCATAAATATTATCGTTAATATCGTCGTTATTATTGTCATTATCTTCTTTTTATTGTCTTTATTATCGTCGTTAATATCGTCGTTATTATCGTCGTTAATATCGTCGTTAATATCGTCATTATCATCGTTGTTATCGTCCTTATTATCCTCATAATTATCGTCGTTAATATCGTCGTTATTTTGTCATAATCATCGTCGTTAATGTCGTCGTTATTATCGTCATTATCTACGTTGTTATCGTCATAAATATTATCGTTAATATCGTCGTTATTATTGTCATTATCTTCTTTTTATTGTCTTTATTATCGTCGTTAATATCGTCGTTATTATCGTCGTTAATATCGTCGTTAATATCGTCATTATCATCGTTGTTATCGTCCTTATTATCCTCATAATTATCGTCGTTAATATCGTCGTTATTTTGTCATAATCATCGTCGTTAATGTCGTCGTTATTATCGTCATTATCTACGTTGTTATCGTCATAAATATCATCGATAATATCGTCGTTATTATTGTCATTATCTTCTTTTTATCGTCGTTATTAACGTCGTTATTATCGTCGTTAATATCGTCGTTAATATCGTCATTATCATCGTTGTTATCGTCCTTATCATCCTCATAATTATCGTCGTTAATATCGTCGTTATTTTGTCATAATCATCGTCGTTAATGTCGTCGTTATTATCGTCATTATCTACGTTGTTATCGTCATAAATATCATCGATAATATCGTCGTTATTATTGTCATTATCTTCTTTTTATCGTCGTTTTTAACGTCGTTATTATCGTCGTTAATATCGTCGTTAATATCGTCATTATAATCGCTGTTATCGTCTTTATTATCCTCATAATTATCGTCGTTAATATCGTCGTTATTTTGTCATAAACATCGTCGCTAATGTCGTCGTTATTATCGTCATTATCATCGTTGTTATCGTCCTTATCATCCTCATAATTATCGTCGTTAATATCGTCGTTATTTTGTCATAATCATCGTCGTTAATGTCGTCGTTATTATCGTCATTATCTACGTTGTTATCGTCATAAATATTATCTTTAATATCGTCGTTATTATTGTCATTATCTTCTTTTTATTGTCTTTATTATCGTCGTTAATATCGTCGTTATTATCGTCGTTAATATCGTCGTTAATATCGTCATTATCATCGTTGTTATCGTCCTTATCATCCTCATAATTATCGTCGTTAATATCGTCGTTATTTTGTCATAATCATCGTCGTTAATGTCGTCGTTATTATCGTCATTATCATCGTTGTTATAGTCATAAATATCATCGATAATATCGTCGTTATTATTGTCATTATCTTCTTTTTATCGTCGTTATTAACGTCGTTATTATCGTCGTTAATATCGTCGTTAATATCGTCATTATCATCGTTGTTATCGTCCTTATTATCCTCATAGATATCGTCGATAATATCGTCGTTATTTTGTCATAAACATCGTCGCTAATGTCGTCGTTATTATCGTCATTATCATCGTTGTTATCGTCCTTATCATCCTCATAATTATCGTCGTTAATATCGTCGTTATTTTGTCATAATCATTGTCGTTAATGTCGTCGTTATTATCGTCATTATCTTCGTTGTTATCGTCCTTATTATCCTCATAATTATCGTCGTTAATATCGTCGTTATTTTGTCATAAACATCGTCGCTAATGTCGTCGTTATTATCGTCATTATCATCGTTGTTATCGTCCTTATCATCCTCATAATTATCGTCGTTAATATCGTCGTTATTTTGTCATAATCATCGTCGTTAATGTCGTCGTTATTATCGTCATTATCATCGTTGTTATCATCCTTATCATCCTCATAATTATCGTCGTTAATATCGTCGTTATTTTGTCATAATCATCGACGATAATGTCGTCGTTAATATCGTCATTATCTACGTTGTTATCGTCATAAATATTATCTTTAATATCGTCGTTATTATTGTCATTATCTTCTTTTTATTGTCTTTATTATCGTCGTTAATATCGTCGTTATTATCGTCGTTAATATCGTCGTTAATATCGTCATTATCATCGTTGTTATCGTCCTTATCATCCTCATAATTATCGTCGTTTATATCGTCGTTATTTTGTCATAATCATCGTCGTTAATGTCGTCGTTATTATCGTCATTATCTACGTTGTTATCGACATAAATATTATCTTTAATATCGTCGTTATTATTGTCATTATCTTCTTTTTATTGTCTTTATTATCGTCGTTAATATCGTCGTTATTATCGTCGTTAATATCGTCGTTAATATCGTCATTATCATCGTTGTTATCATCCTTATTATCCTCATAATTATCGTCGTTAATATCGTCGTTATTTTGTCATAATCATCGTCGTTAATGTCGTCGTTATTATCGTCATTATCTACGTTGTTATCGTCATAAATATCATCGATAATATCGTCGTTATTATTGTCATTATCTTCTTTTTATCGTCGTTATTAACGTCGTTATTATCGTCGTTAATATCGTCGTTATTATCGTCGTTAATATCGTTATTATCATCGTTGTTATCGTCCTTATTATCCTCATAATTATCGTCGTTAATATCGTCGTTATTTTGTCATAATCATCGTCGTTAATGTCGTCGTTATTATCGTCATTATCTACGTTGTTATCGTCATAAATATCATCGATAATATCGTCGTTATTATTGTCATTATCTTCTTTTTTTTGTCTTTATTATCGTCGTTAATATCGTCGTTATTATCGTCGTTAATATCGTCGTTAATATCGTCATTATCATCGTTGTTATCGTCCTTATCATCCTCATAATTATCGTCGTTAATATCGTCGTTATTTTGTCATAATCATCGTCGTTAATGTCGTCGTTATTATCGTCATTATCTACGTTGTTATCGTCATAAATATCATCGATAATATCGTCGTTATTATTGTCATTATCTTCTTTTTATTGTCGTTTTTAACGTCGTTATTATCGTCGTTAATATCGTCGTTAATATCGTCATTATAATCGTTGTTATCGTCCTTATTATCCTCATAATTATCGTCGTTAATATCGTCGTTATTTTGTCATAAACATCGTCGTTAATGTCGTCGTTATTATCGTCATTATCATCGTTGTTATCATCCTTATCATCCTCATAATTATCGTCGTTAATATCGTCGTTATTTTGTCATAATCATCGACGATAATGTCGTCGTTATTATCGTCATTATCTTCGTTGTTATCGTCATAATTATCATCGTTAATATCGTCGTTATTATTGTCATTATCTTCTTTTTATCGACGTTATTATCGTCGTTAATATCGTCGTTATTATCGTCGTTAATATCGTCATTATCATCGTTGTTATCGTCCTTATTATCCTCATAATTATCGTCGTTAATATCTTCTTTATTTTGTCACAATCATCGTCGTTAATGTCGTCGTTATTATCGTCATAATCTACGTTGTTATCGTCATAAATATTATCGTTAATATCGTCGTTATTATTGTCATTATCTTCTTTTTATTGTCTTTATTATCGTCGTTAATATCGTCGTTATTATCGTCGTTAATGTCGTCGTTAATATCGTCATTATCATCGTTGTTATCGTCCTTATTATCCTCATAATTATCGTCGTTAATATCGTCGTTATTTTGTCATAATCATCGTCGTTAATGTCGTCGTTATTATCGTCATTATCTACGTTGTTATCGTCATAAATATTATCGTTAATATCGTCGTTATTATTGTCATTATCTTCTTTTTATTGTCTTTATTATCGTCGTTAATATCGTCGTTATTATCGTCGTTAATATCGTCGTTAATATCGTCATTATCATCGTTGTTATCGTCCTTATTATCCTCATAATTATCGTCGTTAATATCGTCGTTATTTTGTCATAATCATCGTCGTTAATGTCGTCGTTATTATCGTCATTATCTACGTTGTTATCGTCATAAATATCATCGATAATATCGTCGTTATTATTGTCATTATCTTCTTTTTATCGTCGTTATTAACGTCGTTATTATCGTCGTTAATATCGTCGTTAATATCGTCATTATCATCGTTGTTATCGTCCTTATCATCCTCATAATTATCGTCGTTAATATCGTCGTTATTTTGTCATAATCATCGTCGTTAATGTCGTCGTTATTATCGTCATTATCTACGTTGTTATCGTCATAAATATCATCGATAATATCGTCGTTATTATTGTCATTATCTTCTTTTTATCGTCGTTTTTAACGTCGTTATTATCGTCGTTAAAATCGTCGTTAATATCGTCATTATAATCGCTGTTATCGTCTTTATTATCCTCATAATTATCGTCGTTAATATCGTCGTTATTTTGTCATAAACATCGTCGCTAATGTCGTCGTTATTATCGTCATTATCATCGTTGTTATCGTCCTTATCATCCTCATAATTATCGTCGTTAATATCGTCGTTATTTTGTCATAATCATCGTCGTTAATGTCGTCGTTATTATCGTCATTATCTACGTTGTTATCGTCATAAATATTATCTTTAATATCGTCGTTATTATTGTCATTATCTTCTTTTTATTGTCTTTATTATCGTCGTTAATATCGTCGTTATTATCGTCGTTAATATCGTCGTTAATATCGTCATTATCATCGTTGTTATCGTACTTATTATCCTCATAATTATCGTCGTTAATATCGTCGTTATTTTGTCATAATCGTCGTCGTTAATGTCGTCGTTATTATCGTCATTATCTACGTTGTTATCGTCATAAATAACATCGATAATATCGTCGTATTTATTGTCATTATCTTCTTTTTATCGTCGTTATTAACGTCGTTATTATCGTCGTTAATATCGTCGTTAATATCGTCATTATCATCGTTGTTATCGTCCTTATCATCCTCATAATTATCGTCGTTAATATCGTCGTTATTTTGTCATAATCATCGTCGATAATGTCGTCGTTATTATCGTTATTATCTACGTTGTTATCGACATAAATATTATCTTTAATATCGTCGTTATTATTGTCATTATCTTCTTTTTATTGTCTTTATTATCGTCGTTAATATCGTCGTTATTATCGTCGTTAATATCGTCGTTAATATCGTCATTATCATCGTTGTTATCGTCCTTATCATCCTCATAATTATCGTCGTTAATATCGTCGTTATTTTGTCATAATCATCGTCGTTAATGTCGTCGTTATTATCGTCATTATCTACGTTGTTATCGTCATAAATATCATCGATAATATCGTCGTTATTATTGTCATTATCTTCTTTTTATCGTCGTTATTAACGTCGTTATTATCGTCGTTAATGTCGTCGTTATTATCGTCATTATCATCGTTGTTATCGTCCTTATCATCCTCATAATTATCGTCGTTATTTTGTCATAATCATCGTCGTTAATGTCGTCGTTATTATCGTCATTATCTACGTTGTTATCGTCATAAATATCATCGATAATATCGTCGTTATTATTGTCATTATCTTCTTTTTATCGTCGTTATTAACGTCGTTATTATCGTCGTTAATATCGTCGTTAATATCGTCATTATCATCGTTGTTATCGTCCTTATCATCCTCATAATTATCGTCGTTAATATCGTCGTTATTTTGTCATAATCATCGTCGTTAATGTCGTCGTTATTATCGTCATTATCATCGTTGTTATAGTCATAAATATCATCGATAATATCGTCGTTATTATTGTCATTATCTTCTTTTTATCGTCGTTATTAACGTCGTTATTATCGTCGTTAATATCGTCGTTAATATCGTCATTATCATCGTTGTTATCGTCCTTATTATCCTCATAGTTATCGTCGATAATATCGTCGTTATTTTGTCATAAACATCGTCGCTAATGTCGTCGTTATTATCGTCATTATCATCGTTGTTATCGTCCTTATCATCCTCATAATTATCGTCGTTAATATCGTCGTTATTTTGTCATAATCATTGTCGTTAATGTCGTCGTTATTATCGTCATTATCTTCGTTGTTATCGTCCTTATTATCCTCATAATTATCGTCGTTAATATCGTCGTTATTTTGTCATAAACATCGTCGCTAATGTCGTCGTTATTATCGTCATTATCATCGTTGTTATCGTCCTTATCATCCTCATAATTATCGTCGTTAATATCGTCGTTATTTTGTCATAATCATCGTCGTTAATGTCGTCGTTATTATCGTCATTATCATCGTTGTTATCATCCTTATCATCCTCATAATTATCGTCGTTAATATCGTCGTTATTTTGTCATAATCATCGACGATAATGTCGTCGTTAATATCGTCATTATCTACGTTGTTATCGTCATAAATATTATCTTTAATATCGTCGTTATTATTGTCATTATCTTCTTTTTATTGTCTTTATTATCGTCGTTAATATCGTCGTTATTATCGTCGTTAATATCGTCGTTAATATCGTCATTATCATCGTTGTTATCGTCCTTATCATCCTCATAATTATCGTCGTTAATATCGTCGTTATTTTGTCATAATCATCGTCGTTAATGTCGTCGTTATTATCGTCATTATCTACGTTGTTATCGTCATAAATATCATCGATAATATCGTCGTTATTATTGTCATTATCTTCTTTTTATCGTCGTTTTTAACGTCGTTATTATCGTCGTTAATATCGTCGTTAATATCGTCATTATAATCGTTGTTATCGTCCTTATTATCCTCATAATTATCGTCGTTAATATCGTCGTTATTTTGTCATAAACATCGTCGTTAATGTCGTCGTTATTATCGTCATTATCATCGTTGTTATCATCCTTATCATCCTCATAATTATCGTCGTTAATATCGTCGTTATTTTGTCATAATCATCGACGATAATGTCGTCGTTATTATCGTCATTATCATCGTTGTTATAGTCATAAATATCATCGATAATATCGTCGTTATTATTGTCATTATCTTCTTTTTATCGTCGTTATTAACGTCGTTATTATCGTCGTTAATATCGTCGTTAATATCGTCATTATCATCGTTGTTATCGTCCTTATTATCCTCATAGTTATCGTCGATAATATCGTCGTTATTTTGTCATAAACATCGTCGCTAATGTCGTCGTTATTATCGTCATTATCATCGTTGTTATCGTCCTTATCATCCTCATAATTATCGTCGTTAATATCGTCGTTATTTTGTCATAATCATTGTCGTTAATGTCGTCGTTATTATCGTCATTATCTTCGTTGTTATCGTCCTTATTATCCTCATAATTATCGTCGTTAATATCGTCGTTATTTTGTCATAAACATCGTCGCTAATGTCGTCGTTATTATCGTCATTATCATCGTTGTTATCGTCCTTATCATCCTCATAATTATCGTCGTTAATATCGTCGTTATTTTGTCATAATCGTCGTCGTTAATGTCGTCGTTATTATCGTCATTATCTACGTTGTTATCGTCATAAATAACATCGATAATATCGTCGTATTTATTGTCATTATCTTCTTTTTATCGTCGTTATTAACGTCGTTATTATCGTCGTTAATATCGTCGTTAATATCGTCATTATCATCGTTGTTATCGTCCTTATCATCCTCATAATTATCGTCGTTAATATCGTCGTTATTTTGTCATAATCATCGTCGATAATGTCGTCGTTATTATCGTCATTATCTACGTTGTTATCGACATAAATATTATCTTTAATATCGTCGTTATTATTGTCATTATCTTCTTTTTATTGTCTTTATTATCGTCGTTAATATCGTCGTTATTATCGTCGTTAATATCGTCGTTAATATCGTCATTATCATCGTTGTTATCGTCCTTATTATCCTCATAATTATCGTCGTTAATATCGTCGTTATTTTGTAATAATCATCGTCGTTAATGTCGTCGTTATTATCGTCATTATCTACGTTGTTATCGTCATAAATATCATCGATAATATCGTCGTTATTATTGTCATTATCTTCTTTTTATCGTCGTTATTAACGTCGTTATTATCGTCGTTAATGTCGTCGTTATTATCGTCATTATCATCGTTGTTATCGTCCTTATCATCCTCATAATTATCGTCGTTATTTTGTCATAATCATCGTCGTTAATTTCGTCGTTATTATCGTCATTATCTACGTTGTTATCGTCATAAATATCATCGATAATATCGTCGTTATTATTGTCATTATCTTCTTTTTATCGTCGTTATTAACGTCGTTATTATCGTCGTTAATATCGTCGTTAATATCGTCATTATCATCGTTGTTATCGTCCTTATCATCCTCATAATTATCGTCGTTAATATCGTCGTTATTTTGTCATAATCATCGTCGTTAATGTCGTCGTTATTATCGTCATTATCATCGTTGTTATAGTCATAAATATCATCGATAATATCGTCGTTATTATTGTCATTATCTTCTTTTTATCGTCGTTATTAACGTCGTTATTATCGTCGTTAATATCGTCGTTAATATCGTCATTATCATCGTTGTTATCGTCCTTATTATCCTCATAGTTATCGTCGATAATATCGTCGTTATTTTGTCATAAACATCGTCGCTAATGTCGTCGTTATTATCGTCATTATCATCGTTGTTATCGTCCTTATCATCCTCATAATTATCGTCGTTAATATCGTCGTTATTTTGTCATAATCATTGTCGTTAATGTCGTCGTTATTATCGTCATTATCTTCGTTGTTATCGTCCTTATTATCCTCATAATTATCGTCGTTAATATCGTCGTTATTTTGTCATAAACATCGTCGCTAATGTCGTCGTTATTATCGTCATTATCATCGTTGTTATCGTCCTTATCATCCTCATAATTATCGTCGTTAATATCGTCGTTATTTTGTCATAATCATCGTCGTTAATGTCGTCGTTATTATCGTCATTATCATCGTTGTTATCATCCTTATCATCCTCATAATTATCGTCGTTAATATCGTCGTTATTTTGTCATAATCATCGACGATAATGTCGTCGTTAATATCGTCATTATCTACGTTGTTATCGTCATAAATATTATCTTTAATATCGTCGTTATTATTGTCATTATCTTCTTTTTATTGTCTTTATTATCGTCGTTAATATCTTCGTTATTATCGTCGTTAATATCGTCGTTAATATCGTCATTATCATCGTTGTTATCGTCCTTATCATCCTCATAATTATCGTCGTTAATATCGTCGTTATTTTGTCATAATCATCGTCGTTAATGTCGTCGTTATTATCGTCATTATCTACGTTGTTATCGTCATAAATATCATCGATAATATCGTCGTTATTATTGTCATTATCTTCTTTTTATCGTCGTTTTTAAGGTCGTTATTATCGTCGTTAATATCGTCGTTAATATCGTCATTATAATCGTTGTTATCGTCCTTATTATCCTCATAATTATCGTCGTTAATATCGTCGTTATTTTGTCATAAACATCGTCGTTAATGTCGTCGTTATTATCGTCATTATCATCGTTGTTATCATCCTTATCATCCTCATAATTATCGTCGTTAATATCGTCGTTATTTTGTCATAATCATCGACGATAATGTCGTCGTTATTATCGTCATTATCTTCGTTGTTATCGTCATAATTATCATCGTTAATATCGTCGTTATTATTGTCATTATCTTCTTTTTATCGACGTTATTATCGTCGTTAATATGGTCGTTATTATCGTCGTTAATATCGTCATTATCATCGTTGTTATCGTCCTTATTATCCTCATCATTATCGTCGTTAATATCGTCGTTATTTTGTCACAATCATCGTCGTTAATGTCGTCGTTATTATCGTCATTATCATCGTTGTTATCGTCCTTATCATCCTCATAATTATCGTCGTTAATATCGTCGTTATTTTGTCATAATCATCGTCGTTAATGTCGTCGTTATTATCGTCATTATCTACGTTGTTATCGTCATAAATATTATCGTTAATATCGTCGTTATTATTGTCATTATCTTCTTTTTATTGTCTTAATTATCGTCGTTAATATCGTCGTTATTATCGTCGTTAATATCGTCGTTAATATCGTCATTATCATCGTTGTTATCGTCCTTATTATCCTCATAATTATCGTCGTTAATATCGTCGTTATTTTGTCATAATCATCGTCGTTAATGTCGTCGTTATTATCGTCATTATCTACGTTGTTATCGTCATAAATATCATCGATAATATCGTCGTTATTATTGTCATTATATTCTTTTTATCGTCGTTATTAACGTCGTTATTATCGTCGTTAATATCGTCGTTAATATCGTCATTATCATCGTTGTTATCGTCCTTATCATCCTCATAATTATCGTCGTTAATATCGTCGTTATTTTGTCATAATCATCGTCGTTAATGTCGTCGTTATTATCGTCATTATCTACGTTGTTATCGTCATAAATATCATCGATAATATCGTCGTTATTATTGTCATTATCTTCTTTTTATCGTCGTTTTTAACGTCGTTATTATCGTCGTTAATATCGTCGTTAATATCGTCATTATAATCGTTGTTATCGTCCTTATTATCCTCATAATTATCGTCGTTAATATCGTCGTTATTTTGTCATAAACATCGTCGCTAATGTCGTCGTTAATATCGTCATTATCATAGTTGTCATCGTCCTTATTATCCTCATAATTATCGTCGTTAATATCGTCGTTATTTTGTCATAATCATCGTCGTTAATGTCGTCGTTATTATCGTCATTATCTACGTTGTTATCGTCATAAATATCATCGATAATATCGTCGTTATTATTGTCATTATCTTCTTTTTATCGTCGTTATTAACGTCGTTATTATCGTCGTTAATATCGTCGTTAATATCGTCATTATAATCGTTGTTATCGTCCTTATTATCCTCATAATTATCGTCGTTAATATCGTCGTTATTTTGTCATAAACATCGTCGCTAATGTCGTCGTTATTATCGTCATTATCATCGTTGTTATCGTCCTTATCATCCTCATAATTATCGTCGTTAATATCGTCGTTATTTTGTCATAATCATCGTCGCTAATGTCGTCGTTATTATCGTCATTATCATCGTTGCTATCGTCCTTATCATCCTCTTAATTATCGTCGTTAATATCGTCGTTATTTTGTCATAATCATCGTCGTTAATGTCGTCGTTATTATCGTCATTATCATCGTTGTTATCGTCCTTATCATCCTCATAATTATCGTCGTTAATATCGTCGTTATTTTGTCATAATCATCGTCGTTAATGTCGTCGTTATTATCGTCATTATCTACGTTGTTATCGTCATAAATATTATCGTTAATATCGTCGTTATTATTGTCATTATCTTCTTTTTATTGTCTTTATTATCGTCGTTAATATCGTCGTTATTATCGTCGTTAATATCGTCGTTAATATCGTCATTATCATCGTTGTTATCGTCCTTATTATCCTCATAATTATCGTCGTTAATATCGTCGTTATTATGTCATAATCATCGTCGTTAATGTCGTCGTTATTATCGTCATTATCTACGTTGTTATCGTCATAAATATCATCGATAATATCGTCGTTATTATTGTCATTATCTTCTTTTTATCGTCGTTATTAACGTCGTTATTATCGTCGTTAATATCGTCGTTAATATCGTCATTATCATCGTTGTTATCGTCCTTATCATCCTCATAATTATCGTCGTTAATATCGTCGTTATTTTGTCATAATCATCGTCGTTAATGTCGTCGTTATTATCGTCATTATCTACGTTGTTATCGTCATAAATATCATCGATAATATCGTCGTTATTATTGTCATTATCTTCTTTTTATTGTCTTTATTATCGTCGTTAATATCGTCGTTATTATCGTCGTTAATATCGTCGTTATTATCGTCGTTAATATCGTCGTTAATATCGTCATTATCATCGTTGTTATCGTCCTTATTATCCTCATAATTATCGTCGTTAATATCGTCGTTATTTTGTCATAATCATCGTCGTTAATGTCGTCGTTATTATCGTCATTATCTACGTTGTTATCGTCATAAATATCATCGATAATATCGTCGTTATTATTGTCATTATCTTCTTTTTATCGTCGTTATTAACGTCGTTATTATCGTCGTTAATATCGTCGTTAATATCGTCATTATCATCGTTGTTATCGTCCTTATCATCCTCATAATTATCGTCGTTAATATCGTCGTTATTTTGTCATAATCATCGTCGATAATGTCGTCGTTATTATCGTCATTATCATCGTTGTTACCGTCCTTATCATCCTCATATTTATCGTCGTTAATATCGTCGTTATATTGTCATAATCATCGTCGTTAATGTCGTCGTTATTATCGTCATTATCTACGTTGTTATCGTCATAAATATCATCGTTAATATCGTCGTTATTATTGTCATTATCTTCTTTTTATCGTCGTTATTATCGTCGTTAATATCGTCGTTAATATCGTCATTATCATAGTTGTTATCGTCCTTATTATCCTCATAATTATCGTCGTTAATATCGTCGTTATTTTGTCATAATCATCGTCGTTAATGTCGTCGTTATTATCGTCATTATCTACGTTGTTATCGTCATAAATATCATCGATAATATCGTCGTTATTATTGTCATTATCTTCTTTTTATCGTCGTTATTAACGTCGTTATTATCGTCGTTAATATCGTCGTTAATATCGTCATTATAATCGTTGTTATCGTCCTTATTATCCTCATAATTATCGTCGTTAATATCGTCGTTATTTTGTCATAAACATCGTCGCTAATGTCGTCGTTATTATCGTCATTATCATCGTTGTTATCGTCCTTATCATCCTCATAATTATCGTCGTTAATATCGTCGTTATTTTGTCATAATCATCGACGATAATGTCGTCGTTATTATCGTCATTATCTTCGTTGTTATCGTCATAAATATCATCGATAATATCGTCGTTATTATTGTCATTATCTTCTTTTTATCGTCGTTATTAACGTCGTTATTATCGTCGTTAATATCGTCGTTAATATCGTCATTATCATCGTTGTTATCGTCCTTATTATCCTCATAATTATCGTCGTTAATATCGTCGTTATTTTGTCATAAACATCGTCGATAATGTCGTCGTTATTATCGTCATTATCATCGTTGTTATCGTCCTTATCATCCTCTTAATTATCGTCGTTAATATCGTCGTTATTTTGTCATAATCATTGACGATAATGTCGTCGTTATTATCGTCATTATCTTCGTTGTTATCGTCATAATTATCATCGTTAATATCGTCGTTATTATTGTCATTATCTTCTTTTTATCGTCGTTATTATCGTCGTTAATATCGTCGTTATTATCGTCGTTAATATCGTCGTTAATATCGTCATTATCATCGTTGTTATCGTCCTTATTATCCTCATAATTATCGTCGTTAATATCGTCGTTATTATCGTCGTTAATATCGTCGTTATTATCGTCGTTAATATCGTCGTTAATATCGTCATTATCATCGTTGTTATCGTCCTTATTATCCTCATAATTATCGTCGTTAATATCGTCGTTATTATCGTCGTTAATATCGTCGTTATTATCGTCGTTAATATCGTCGTTAATATCGTCATTATCATCGTTGTTATCGTCCTTATTATCCTCATAATTATCGTCGTTAATATCGTCGTTATTTTGTCATAATCATCGTCGTTAATGTCGTCGTTATTATCGTCATTATCTACGTTGTTATCGTCATAAATATTATCGTAAATATCGTCGTTATTATTGTCATTATCTTCTTTTTATTGTCTTTATTATCGTCGTTAATATCGTCGTTATTATCGTCGTTAATATCGTCGTTAATATCGTCATTATCATCGTTGTTATCGTCCTTATTATCCTCATAATTATCGTCGTTAATATCGTCGTTATTTTGTCATAATCATCGTCGTTAATGTCGTCGTTATTATCGTCATTATCTACGTTGTTATCGTCATAAATATCATCGATAATATCGTCGTTATTATTGTCATTATCTTCTTTTTATCGTCGTTATTAACGTCGTTATTATCGTCGTTAATATCGTCGTTAATATCGTCATTATCATCGTTGTTATCGTCCTTATCATCCTCATAATTATCGTCGTTAATATCGTCGTTATTTTGTCATAATCATCGTCGTTAATGTCGTCGTTATTATCGTCATTATCTACGTTGTTATCGTCATAAATATCATCGATAATATCGTCGTTATTATTGTCATTATCTTCTTTTTATTGTCTTTATTATCGTCGTTAATATCGTCGTTATTATCGTCGTTAATATCGTCGTTATTATCGTCGTTAATATCGTCGTTAATATCGTCATTATCATCGTTGTTATCGTCCTTATTATCCTCATA
The DNA here is from genome assembly GCA_911387685.1 of Dolichovespula media. Taxonomy (NCBI): domain Eukaryota; kingdom Metazoa; phylum Arthropoda; class Insecta; order Hymenoptera; family Vespidae; genus Dolichovespula; species Dolichovespula media. The sequence goes on from CAJVQJ010000036.1 coordinate 154,020, forward strand.
ATTATCGTCGTTAATATCGTCGTTATTTTGTCATAAACATCGTCGCTAATGTCGTCGTTATTATCGTCATTATCATCGTTGTTATCGTCCTTATCATCCTCATAATTATCGTCGTTAATATCGTCGTTATTTTGTCATAATCATCGTCGTTAATGTCGTCGTTATTATCGTCATTATCATCGTTGTTATCATCCTTATCATCCTCATAATTATCGTCGTTAATATCGTCGTTATTTTGTCATAATCATCGACGATAATGTCGTCGTTAATATCGTCATTATCTACGTTGTTATCGTCATAAATATTATCTTTAATATCGTCGTTATTATTGTCATTATCTTCTTTTTATTGTCTTTATTATCGTCGTTAATATCTTCGTTATTATCGTCGTTAATATCGTCGTTAATATCGTCATTATCATCGTTGTTATCGTCCTTATCATCCTCATAATTATCGTCGTTAATATCGTCGTTATTTTGTCATAATCATCGTCGTTAATGTCGTCGTTATTATCGTCATTATCTACGTTGTTATCGTCATAAATATCATCGATAATATCGTCGTTATTATTGTCATTATCTTCTTTTTATCGTCGTTTTTAAGGTCGTTATTATCGTCGTTAATATCGTCGTTAATATCGTCATTATAATCGTTGTTATCGTCCTTATTATCCTCATAATTATCGTCGTTAATATCGTCGTTATTTTGTCATAAACATCGTCGTTAATGTCGTCGTTATTATCGTCATTATCATCGTTGTTATCATCCTTATCATCCTCATAATTATCGTCGTTAATATCGTCGTTATTTTGTCATAATCATCGACGATAATGTCGTCGTTATTATCGTCATTATCTTCGTTGTTATCGTCATAATTATCATCGTTAATATCGTCGTTATTATTGTCATTATCTTCTTTTTATCGACGTTATTATCGTCGTTAATATGGTCGTTATTATCGTCGTTAATATCGTCATTATCATCGTTGTTATCGTCCTTATTATCCTCATAATTATCGTCGTTAATATCGTCGTTATTTTGTCATAATCATCGTCGTTAATGTCGTCGTTATTATCGTCATTATCTACGTTGTTATCGTCATAAATATCATCGATAATATCGTCGTTATTATTGTCATTATATTCTTTTTATCGTCGTTATTAACGTCGTTATTATCGTCGTTAATATCGTCGTTAATATCGTCATTATCATCGTTGTTATCGTCCTTATCATCCTCATAATTATCGTCGTTAATATCGTCGTTATTTTGTCATAATCATCGTCGTTAATGTCGTCGTTATTATCGTCATTATCATCGTTGTTATAGTCATAAATATCATCGATAATATCGTCGTTATTATTGTCATTATCTTCTTTTTATCGTCGTTATTAACGTCGTTATTATCGTCGTTAATATCGTCGTTAATATCGTCATTATCATCGTTGTTATCGTCCTTATTATCCTCATAGTTATCGTCGATAATATCGTCGTTATTTTGTCATAAACATCGTCGCTAATGTCGTCGTTATTATCGTCATTATCATCGTTGTTATCGTCCTTATCATCCTCATAATTATCGTCGTTAATATCGTCGTTATTTTGTCATAATCATTGTCGTTAATGTCGTCGTTATTATCGTCATTATCTTCGTTGTTATCGTCCTTATTATCCTCATAATTATCGTCGTTAATATCGTCGTTATTTTGTCATAAACATCGTCGCTAATGTCGTCGTTATTATCGTCATTATCATCGTTGTTATCGTCCTTATCATCCTCATAATTATCGTCGTTAATATCGTCGTTATTTTGTCATAATCATCGTCGTTAATGTCGTCGTTATTATCGTCATTATCATCGTTGTTATCATCCTTATCATCCTCATAATTATCGTCGTTAATATCGTCGTTATTTTGTCATAATCATCGACGATAATGTCGTCGTTAATATCGTCATTATCTACGTTGTTATCGTCATAAATATTATCTTTAATATCGTCGTTATTATTGTCATTATCTTCTTTTTATTGTCTTTATTATCGTCGTTAATATCTTCGTTATTATCGTCGTTAATATCGTCGTTAATATCGTCATTATCATCGTTGTTATCGTCCTTATCATCCTCATAATTATCGTCGTTAATATCGTCGTTATTTTGTCATAATCATCGTCGTTAATGTCGTCGTTATTATCGTCATTATCTACGTTGTTATCGTCATAAATATCATCGATAATATCGTCGTTATTATTGTCATTATCTTCTTTTTATCGTCGTTTTTAAGGTCGTTATTATCGTCGTTAATATCGTCGTTAATATCGTCATTATAATCGTTGTTATCGTCCTTATTATCCTCATAATTATCGTCGTTAATATCGTCGTTATTTTGTCATAAACATCGTCGTTAATGTCGTCGTTATTATCGTCATTATCATCGTTGTTATCATCCTTATCATCCTCATAATTATCGTCGTTAATATCGTCGTTATTTTGTCATAATCATCGACGATAATGTCGTCGTTATTATCGTCATTATCTTCGTTGTTATCGTCATAATTATCATCGTTAATATCGTCGTTATTATTGTCATTATCTTCTTTTTATCGACGTTATTATCGTCGTTAATATGGTCGTTATTATCGTCGTTAATATCGTCATTATCATCGTTGTTATCGTCCTTATTATCCTCATAATTATCGTCGTTAATATCGTCGTTATTTTGTCACAATCATCGTCGTTAATGTCGTCGTTATTATCGTCATTATCATCGTTGTTATCGTCCTTATCATCCTCATAATTATCGTCGTTAATATCGTCGTTATTTTGTCATAATCATCGTCGTTAATGTCGTCGTTATTATCGTCATTATCTACGTTGTTATCGTCATAAATATTATCGTTAATATCGTCGTTATTATTGTCATTATCTTCTTTTTATTGTCTTAATTATCGTCGTTAATATCGTCGTTATTATCGTCGTTAATATCGTCGTTAATATCGTCATTATCATCGTTGTTATCGTCCTTATTATCCTCATAATTATCGTCGTTAATATCGTCGTTATTTTGTCATAATCATCGTCGTTAATGTCGTCGTTATTATCGTCATTATCTACGTTGTTATCGTCATAAATATCATCGATAATATCGTCGTTATTATTGTCATTATATTCTTTTTATCGTCGTTATTAACGTCGTTATTATCGTCGTTAATATCGTCGTTAATATCGTCATTATCATCGTTGTTATCGTCCTTATCATCCTCATAATTATCGTCGTTAATATCGTCGTTATTTTGTCATAATCATCGTCGTTAATGTCGTCGTTATTATCGTCATTATCTACGTTGTTATCGTCATAAATATCATCGATAATATCGTCGTTATTATTGTCATTATCTTCTTTTTATCGTCGTTTTTAACGTCGTTATTATCGTCGTTAATATCGTCGTTAATATCGTCATTATAATCGTTGTTATCGTCCTTATTATCCTCATAATTATCGTCGTTAATATCGTCGTTATTTTGTCATAAACATCGTCGCTAATGTCGTCGTTAATATCGTCATTATCATAGTTGTCATCGTCCTTATTATCCTCATAATTATCGTCGTTAATATCGTCGTTATTTTGTCATAATCATCGTCGTTAATGTCGTCGTTATTATCGTCATTATCTACGTTGTTATCGTCATAAATATCATCGATAATATCGTCGTTATTATTGTCATTATCTTCTTTTTATCGTCGTTATTAACGTCGTTATTATCGTCGTTAATATCGTCGTTAATATCGTCATTATAATCGTTGTTATCGTCCTTATTATCCTCATAATTATCGTCGTTAATATCGTCGTTATTTTGTCATAAACATCGTCGCTAATGTCGTCGTTATTATCGTCATTATCATCGTTGTTATCGTCCTTATCATCCTCATAATTATCGTCGTTAATATCGTCGTTATTTTGTCATAATCATCGTCGCTAATGTCGTCGTTATTATCGTCATTATCATCGTTGTTATCGTCCTTATCATCCTCTTAATTATCGTCGTTAATATCGTCGTTATTTTGTCATAATCATCGTCGTTAATGTCGTCGTTATTATCGTCATTATCATCGTTGTTATCGTCCTTATCATCCTCATAATTATCGTCGTTAATATCGTCGTTATTTTGTCATAATCATCGTCGTTAATGTCGTCGTTATTATCGTCATTATCTACGTTGTTATCGTCATAAATATTATCGTTAATATCGTCGTTATTATTGTCATTATCTTCTTTTTATTGTCTTTATTATCGTCGTTAATATCGTCGTTATTATCGTCGTTAATATCGTCGTTAATATCGTCATTATCATCGTTGTTATCGTCCTTATTATCCTCATAATTATCGTCGTTAATATCGTCGTTATTATGTCATAATCATCGTCGTTAATGTCGTCGTTATTATCGTCATTATCTACGTTGTTATCGTCATAAATATCATCGATAATATCGTCGTTATTATTGTCATTATCTTCTTTTTATCGTCGTTATTAACGTCGTTATTATCGTCGTTAATATCGTCGTTAATATCGTCATTATCATCGTTGTTATCGTCCTTATCATCCTCATAATTATCGTCGTTAATATCGTCGTTATTTTGTCATAATCATCGTCGTTAATGTCGTCGTTATTATCGTCATTATCTACGTTGTTATCGTCATAAATATCATCGATAATATCGTCGTTATTATTGTCATTATCTTCTTTTTATTGTCTTTATTATCGTCGTTAATATCGTCGTTATTATCGTCGTTAATATCGTCGTTATTATCGTCGTTAATATCGTCGTTAATATCGTCATTATCATCGTTGTTATCGTCCTTATTATCCTCATAATTATCGTCGTTAATATCGTCGTTATTTTGTCATAATCATCGTCGTTAATGTCGTCGTTATTATCGTCATTATCTACGTTGTTATCGTCATAAATATCATCGATAATATCGTCGTTATTATTGTCATTATCTTCTTTTTATCGTCGTTATTAACGTCGTTATTATCGTCGTTAATATCGTCGTTAATATCGTCATTATCATCGTTGTTATCGTCCTTATCATCCTCATAATTATCGTCGTTAATATCGTCGTTATTTTGTCATAATCATCGTCGATAATGTCGTCGTTATTATCGTCATTATCATCGTTGTTACCGTCCTTATCATCCTCATATTTATCGTCGTTAATATCGTCGTTATATTGTCATAATCATCGTCGTTAATGTCGTCGTTATTATCGTCATTATCTACGTTGTTATCGTCATAAATATCATCGTTAATATCGTCGTTATTATTGTCATTATCTTCTTTTTATCGTCGTTATTATCGTCGTTAATATCGTCGTTAATATCGTCATTATCATAGTTGTTATCGTCCTTATTATCCTCATAATTATCGTCGTTAATATCGTCGTTATTTTGTCATAATCATCGTCGTTAATGTCGTCGTTATTATCGTCATTATCTACGTTGTTATCGTCATAAATATCATCGATAATATCGTCGTTATTATTGTCATTATCTTCTTTTTATCGTCGTTATTAACGTCGTTATTATCGTCGTTAATATCGTCGTTAATATCGTCATTATAATCGTTGTTATCGTCCTTATTATCCTCATAATTATCGTCGTTAATATCGTCGTTATTTTGTCATAAACATCGTCGCTAATGTCGTCGTTATTATCGTCATTATCATCGTTGTTATCGTCCTTATCATCCTCATAATTATCGTCGTTAATATCGTCGTTATTTTGTCATAATCATCGACGATAATGTCGTCGTTATTATCGTCATTATCTTCGTTGTTATCGTCATAAATATCATCGATAATATCGTCGTTATTATTGTCATTATCTTCTTTTTATCGTCGTTATTAACGTCGTTATTATCGTCGTTAATATCGTCGTTAATATCGTCATTATCATCGTTGTTATCGTCCTTATTATCCTCATAATTATCGTCGTTAATATCGTCGTTATTTTGTCATAAACATCGTCGATAATGTCGTCGTTATTATCGTCATTATCATCGTTGTTATCGTCCTTATCATCCTCTTAATTATCGTCGTTAATATCGTCGTTATTTTGTCATAATCATCGTCGTTAATGTCGTCGTTATTATCGTCATTATCATCGTTGTTATCATCCTTATCATCCTCATAATTATCGTCGTTAATATCGTCGTTATTTTGTCATAATCATTGACGATAATGTCGTCGTTATTATCGTCATTATCTTCGTTGTTATCGTCATAATTATCATCGTTAATATCGTCGTTATTATTGTCATTATCTTCTTTTTATCGTCGTTATTATCGTCGTTAATATCGTCGTTATTATCGTCGTTAATATCGTCGTTAATATCGTCATTATCATCGTTGTTATCGTCCTTATTATCCTCATAATTATCGTCGTTAATATCGTCGTTATTATCGTCGTTAATATCGTCGTTATTATCGTCGTTAATATCGTCGTTAATATCGTCATTATCATCGTTGTTATCGTCCTTATTATCCTCATAATTATCGTCGTTAATATCGTCGTTATTATCGTCGTTAATATCGTCGTTATTATCGTCGTTAATATCGTCGTTAATATCGTCATTATCATCGTTGTTATCGTCCTTATTATCCTCATAATTATCGTCGTTAATATCGTCGTTATTTTGTCATAATCATCGTCGTTAATGTCGTCGTTATTATCGTCATTATCTACGTTGTTATCGTCATAAATATTATCGTTAATATCGTCGTTATTATTGTCATTATCTTCTTTTTATTGTCTTTATTATCGTCGTTAATATCGTCGTTATTATCGTCGTTAATATCGTCGTTAATATCGTCATTATCATCGTTGTTATCGTCCTTATTATCCTCATAATTATCGTCGTTAATATCGTCGTTATTTTGTCATAATCATCGTCGTTAATGTCGTCGTTATTATCGTCATTATCTACGTTGTTATCGTCATAAATATCATCGATAATATCGTCGTTATTATTGTCATTATCTTCTTTTTATCGTCGTTATTAACGTCGTTATTATCGTCGTTAATATCGTCGTTAATATCGTCATTATCATCGTTGTTATCGTCCTTATCATCCTCATAATTATCGTCGTTAATATCGTCGTTATTTTGTCATAATCATCGTCGTTAATGTCGTCGTTATTATCGTCATTATCTACGTTGTTATCGTCATAAATATCATCGATAATATCGTCGTTATTATTGTCATTATCTTCTTTTTATTGTCTTTATTATCGTCGTTAATATCGTCGTTATTATCGTCGTTAATATCGTCGTTATTATCGTCGTTAATATCGTCGTTAATATCGTCATTATCATCGTTGTTATCGTCCTTATTATCCTCATAATTATCGTCGTTAATATCGTCGTTATTTTGTCATAAACATCGTCGCTAATGTCGTCGTTATTATCGTCATTATCATCGTTGTTATCGTCCTTATCATCCTCATAATTATCGTCGTTAATATCGTCGTTATTTTGTCATAATCATCGTCGTTAATGTCGTCGTTATTATCGTCATTATCATCGTTGTTATCATCCTTATCATCCTCATAATTATCGTCGTTAATATCGTCGTTATTTTGTCATAATCATCGACGATAATGTCGTCGTTAATATCGTCATTATCTACGTTGTTATCGTCATAAATATTATCGTTAATATCGTCGTTATTATTGTCATTATCTTCTTTTTATTGTCTTTATTATCGTCGTTAATATCTTCGTTATTATCGTCGTTAATATCGTCGTTAATATCGTCATTATCATCGTTGTTATCGTCCTTATCATCCTCATAATTATCGTCGTTAATATCGTCGTTATTTTGTCATAATCATCGTCGTTAATGTCGTCGTTATTATCGTCATTATCTACGTTGTTATCGTCATAAATATCATCGATAATATCGTCGTTATTATTGTCATTATCTTCTTTTTATCGTCGTTTTTAAGGTCGTTATTATCGTCGTTAATATCGTCGTTAATATCGTCATTATAATCGTTGTTATCGTCCTTATTATCCTCATAATTATCGTCGTTAATATCGTCGTTATTTTGTCATAAACATCGTCGTTAATGTCGTCGTTATTATCGTCATTATCATCGTTGTTATCATCCTTATCATCCTCATAATTATCGTCGTTAATATCGTCGTTATTTTGTCATAATCATCGACGATAATGTCGTCGTTATTATCGTCATTATCTTCGTTGTTATCGTCATAATTATCATCGTTAATATCGTCGTTATTATTGTCATTATCTTCTTTTTATCGACGTTATTATCGTCGTTAATATGGTCGTTATTATCGTCGTTAATATCGTCATTATCATCGTTGTTATCGTCCTTATTATCCTCATAATTATCGTCGTTAATATCGTCGTTATTTTGTCACAATCATCGTCGTTAATGTCGTCGTTATTATCGTCATTATCATCGTTGTTATCGTCCTTATCATCCTCATAATTATCGTCGTTAATATCGTCGATATTTTGTCATAATCATCGTCGTTAATGTCGTCGTTATTATCGTCATTATCTACGTTGTTATCGTCATAAATATTATCGTTAATATCGTCGTTATTATTGTCATTATCTTCTTTTTATTGTCTTAATTATCGTCGTTAATATCGTCGTTATTATCGTCGTTAATATCGTCGTTAATATCGTCATTATCATCGTTGTTATCGTCCTTATTATCCTCATAATTATCGTCGTTAATATCGTCGTTATTTTGTCATAATCATCGTCGTTAATGTCGTCGTTATTATCGTCATTATCTACGTTGTTATCGTCATAAATATCATCGATAATATCGTCGTTATTATTGTCATTATATTCTTTTTATCGTCGTTATTAACGTCGTTATTATCGTCGTTAATATCGTCGTTAATATCGTCATTATCATCGTTGTTATCGTCCTTATCATCCTCATAATTATCGTCGTTAATATCGTCGTTATTTTGTCATAATCATCGTCGTTAATGTCGTCGTTATTATCGTCATTATCTACGTTGTTATCGTCATAAATATCATCGATAATATCGTCGTTATTATTGTCATTATCTTCTTTTTATCGTCGTTATTAACGTCGTTATTATCGTCGTTAATATCGTCGTTAATATCGTCATTATAATCGTTGTTATCGTCCTTATTATCCTCATAATTATCGTCGTTAATATCGTCGTTATTTTGTCATAAACATCGTCGCTAATGTCGTCGTTAATATCGTCATTATCATAGTTGTCATCGTCCTTATTATCCTCATAATTATCGTCGTTAATATCGTCGTTATTTTGTCATAATCATCGTCGTTAATGTCGTCGTTATTATCGTCATTATCTACGTTGTTATCGTCATAAATATCATCGATAATATCGTCGTTATTATTGTCATTATCTTCTTTTTATCGTCGTTATTAACGTCGTTATTATCGTCGTTAATATCGTCGTTAATATCGTCATTATAATCGTTGTTATCGTCCTTATTATCCTCATAATTATCGTCGTTAATATCGTCGTTATTTTGTCATAAACATCGTCGCTAATGTCGTCGTTATTATCGTCATTATCATCGTTGTTATCGTCCTTATCATCCTCATAATTATCGTCGTTAATATCGTCGTTATTTTGTCATAATCATCGTCGCTAATGTCGTCGTTATTATCGTCATTATCATCGTTGTTATCGTCCTTATCATCCTCTTAATTATCGTCGTTAATATCGTCGTTATTTTGTCATAATCATCGTCGTTAATGTCGTCGTTATTATCGTCATTATCATCGTTGTTATCGTCCTTATCATCCTCATAATTATCGTCGTTAATATCGTCGTTATTTTGTCATAATCATCGTCGTTAATGTCGTCGTTATTATCGTCATTATCTACGTTGTTATCGTCATAAATATTATCGTTAATATCGTCGTTATTATTGTCATTATCTTCTTTTTATTGTCTTTATTATCGTCGTTAATATCGTCGTTATTATCGTCGTTAATATCGTCGTTAATATCGTCATTATCATCGTTGTTATCGTCCTTATTATCCTCATAATTATCGTCGTTAATATCGTCGTTATTATGTCATAATCATCGTCGTTAATGTCGTCGTTATTATCGTCATTATCTACGTTGTTATCGTCATAAATATCATCGATAATATCGTCGTTATTATTGTCATTATCTTCTTTTTATCGTCGTTATTAACGTCGTTATTATCGTCGTTAATATCGTCGTTAATATCGTCATTATCATCGTTGTTATCGTCCTTATCATCCTCATAATTATCGTCGTTAATATCGTCGTTATTTTGTCATAATCATCGTCGTTAATGTCGTCGTTATTATCGTCATTATCTACGTTGTTATCGTCATAAATATCATCGATAATATCGTCGTTATTATTGTCATTATCTTCTTTTTATTGTCTTTATTATCGTCGTTAATATCGTCGTTATTATCGTCGTTAATATCGTCGTTATTATCGTCGTTAATATCGTCGTTAATATCGTCATTATCATCGTTGTTATCGTCCTTATTATCCTCATAATTATCGTCGTTAATATCGTCGTTATTTTGTCATAATCATCGTCGTTAATGTCGTCGTTATTATCGTCATTATCTACGTTGTTATCGTCATAAATATCATCGATAATATCGTCGTTATTATTGTCATTATCTTCTTTTTATCGTCGTTATTAACGTCGTTATTATCGTCGTTAATATCGTCGTTAATATCGTCATTATCATCGTTGTTATCGTCCTTATCATCCTCATAATTATCGTCGTTAATATCGTCGTTATTTTGTCATAATCATCGTCGATAATGTCGTCGTTATTATCGTCATTATCATCGTTGTTACCGTCCTTATCATCCTCATATTTATCGTCGTTAATATCGTCGTTATTTTGTCATAATCATCGTCGTTAATGTCGTCGTTATTATCGTCATTATCTACGTTGTTATCGTCATAAATATCATCGTTAATATCGTCGTTATTATTGTCATTATCTTCTTTTTATCGTCGTTATTATCGTCGTTAATATCGTCGTTAATATCGTCATTATCATAGTTGTTATCGTCCTTATTATCCTCATAATTATCGTCGTTAATATCGTCGTTATTTTGTCATAATCATCGTCGTTAATGTCGTCGTTATTATCGTCATTATCTACGTTGTTATCGTCATAAATATCATCGATAATATCGTCGTTATTATTGTCATTATCTTCTTTTTATCGTCGTTATTAACGTCGTTATTATCGTCGTTAATATCGTCGTTAATATCGTCATTATAATCGTTGTTATCGTCCTTATTATCCTCATAATTATCGTCGTTAATATCGTCGTTATTTTGTCATAAACATCGTCGCTAATGTCGTCGTTATTATCGTCATTATCATCGTTGTTATCGTCCTTATCATCCTCATAATTATCGTCGTTAATATCGTCGTTATTTTGTCATAATCATCGACGATAATGTCGTCGTTATTATCGTCATTATCTTCGTTGTTATCGTCATAAATATCATCGATAATATCGTCGTTATTATTGTCATTATCTTCTTTTTATCGTCGTTATTAACGTCGTTATTATCGTCGTTAATATCGTCGTTAATATCGTCATTATCATCGTTGTTATCGTCCTTATTATCCTCATAATTATCGTCGTTAATATCGTCGTTATTTTGTCATAAACATCGTCGATAATGTCGTCGTTATTATCGTCATTATCATCGTTGTTATCGTCCTTATCATCCTCTTAATTATCGTCGTTAATATCGTCGTTATTTTGTCATAATCATCGTCGTTAATGTCGTCGTTATTATCGTCATTATCATCGTTGTTATCATCCTTATCATCCTCATAATTATCGTCGTTAATATCGTCGTTATTTTGTCATAATCATTGACGATAATGTCGTCGTTATTATCGTCATTATCTTCGTTGTTATCGTCATAATTATCATCGTTAATATCGTCGTTATTATTGTCATTATCTTCTTTTTATCGTCGTTATTATCGTCGTTAATATCGTCGTTATTATCGTCGTTAATATCGTCGTTAATATCGTCATTATCATCGTTGTTATCGTCCTTATTATCCTCATAATTATCGTCGTTAATATCGTCGTTATTATCGTCGTTAATATCGTCGTTATTATCGTCGTTAATATCGTCGTTAATATCGTCATTATCATCGTTGTTATCGTCCTTATTATCCTCATAATTATCGTCGTTAATATCGTCGTTATTATCGTCGTTAATATCGTCGTTATTATCGTCGTTAATATCGTCGTTAATATCGTCATTATCATCGTTGTTATCGTCCTTATTATCCTCATAATTATCGTCGTTAATATCGTCGTTATTTTGTCATAATCATCGTCGTTAATGTCGTCGTTATTATCGTCATTATCTACGTTGTTATCGTCATAAATATTATCGTTAATATCGTCGTTATTATTGTCATTATCTTCTTTTTATTGTCTTTATTATCGTCGTTAATATCGTCGTTATTATCGTCGTTAATATCGTCGTTAATATCGTCATTATCATCGTTGTTATCGTCCTTATTATCCTCATAATTATCGTCGTTAATATCGTCGTTATTTTGTCATAATCATCGTCGTTAATGTCGTCGTTATTATCGTCATTATCTACGTTGTTATCGTCATAAATATCATCGATAATATCGTCGTTATTATTGTCATTATCTTCTTTTTATCGTCGTTATTAACGTCGTTATTATCGTCGTTAATATCGTCGTTAATATCGTCATTATCATCGTTGTTATCGTTCTTATCATCCTCATAATTATCGTCGTTAATATCGTCGTTATTTTGTCATAATCATCGTCTTTAATGTCGTCGTTATTATCGTCATTATCTACGTTGTTATCGTCATAAATATCATCGATAATATCGTCGTTATTATTGTCATTATCTTCTTTTTATTGTCTTTATTATCGTCGTTAATATCGTCGTTATTATCGTCGTTAATATCGTCGTTATTATCGTCGTTAATATCGTCGTTAATATCGTCATTATCATCGTTGTTATCGTCCTTATTATCCTCATAATTATCGTCGTTAATATCGTCGTTATTTTGTCATAATCATCGTCGTTAATGTCGTCGTTATTATCGTCATTATCTACGTTGTTATCGTCATAAATATCATCGATAATATCGTCGTTATTATTGTCATTATCTTCTTTTTATCGTCGTTATTAACGTCGTTATTATCGTCGTTAATATCGTCGTTAATATCGTCATTATCATCGTTGTTATCGTCCTTATCATCCTCATAATTATCGTCGTTAATATCGTCGTTATTTTGTCATAATCATCGTCGATAATGTCGTCGTTATTATCGTCATTATCATCGTTGTTACCGTCCTTATCATCCTCATATTTATCGTGGTTAATATCGTCGTTATTTTGTCATAATCATCGTCGTTAATGTCGTCGTTATTATCGTCATTATCTACGTTGTTATCGTCATAAATATCATCGTTAATATCGTCGTTATTATTGTCATTATCTTCTTTTTATCGTCGTTATTATCGTCGTTAATATCGTCGTTAATATCGTCATTATCATAGTTGTTATCGTCCTTATTATCCTCATAATTATCGTCGTTAATATCGTCGTTATTTTGTCATAATCATCGTCGTTAATGTCGTCGTTATTATCGTCATTATCTACGTTGTTATCGTCATAAATATCATCGATAATATCGTCGTTATTATTGTCATTATCTTCTTTTTATCGTCGTTATTAACGTCGTTATTATCGTCGTTAATATCGTCGTTAATATCGTCATTATAATCGTTGTTATCGTCCTTATTATCCTCATAATTATCGTCGTTAATATCGTCGTTATTTTGTCATAAACATCGTCGCTAATGTCGTCGTTATTATCGTCATTATCATCGTTGTTATCGTCCTTATCATCCTCATAATTATCGTCGTTAATATCGTCGTTATTTTGTCATAATCATCGACGATAATGTCGTCGTTATTATCGTCATTATCTTCGTTGTTATCGTCATAAATATCATCGATAATATCGTCGTTATTATTGTCATTATCTTCTTTTTATCGTCGTTATTAACGTCGTTATTATCGTCGTTAATATCGTCGTTAATATCGTCATTATCATCGTTGTTATCGTCCTTATTATCCTCATAATTATCGTCGTTAATATCGTCGTTATTTTGTCATAAACATCGTCGATAATGTCGTCGTTATTATCGTCATTATCATCGTTGTTATCGTCCTTATCATCCTCTTAATTATCGTCGTTAATATCGTCGTTATTTTGTCATAATCATCGTCGTTAATGTCGTCGTTATTATCGTCATTATCATCGTTGTTATCATCCTTATCATCCTCATAATTATCGTCGTTAATATCGTCGTTATTTTGTCATAATCATTGACGATAATGTCGTCGTTATTATCGTCATTATCTTCGTTGTTATCGTCATAATTATCATCGTTAATATCGTCGTTATTATTGTCATTATCTTCTTTTTATCGTCGTTATTATCGTCGTTAATATCGTCGTTATTATCGTCGTTAATATCGTCGTTAATATCGTCATTATCATCGTTGTTATCGTCCTTATTATCCTCATAATTATCGTCGTTAATATCGTCGTTATTATCGTCGTTAATATCGTCGTTATTATCGTCGTTAATATCGTCGTTAATATCGTCATTATCATCGTTGTTATCGTCCTTATTATCCTCATAATTATCGTCGTTAATATCGTCGTTATTTTGTCATAATCATCGTCGTTAATGTCGTCGTTATTATCGTCATTATCTACGTTGTTATCGTCATAAATATCATCGATAATATCGTCGTTATTATTGTCATTATCTTCTTTTTATCGTCGTTATTAACGTCGTTATTATCGTCGTTAATATCGTCGTTAATATCGTCATTATCATCGTTGTTATCGTCCTTATCATCCTCATAATTATCGTCGTTAATATCGTCGTTATTTTGTCATAATCATCGTCGCTAATGTCTTCGTTATTATCGTCATTATCATCGTTGTTATCGTCCTTATCATCCTCATAATTATCGTCGTTAATATCGTCGTTATTTTGTCATAATCATTGTCGTTAATGTCGTCGTTATTATCGTCATTATCTTCGTTGTTATCGTCCTTATTATCCTCATAATTATCGTCGTTAATATCGTCGTTATTTTGTCATAAACATCGTCGCTAATGTCGTCGTTATTATCGTCATTATCATCGTTGTTATCGTCCTTATCATCCTCATAATTATCGTCGTTAATATCGTCGTTATTTTGTCATAATCATCGTCGTTAATGTCGTCGTTATTATCGTCATTATCATCGTTGTTATCATCCTTATCATCCTCATAATTATCGTCGTTAATATCGTCGTTATTTTGTCATAATCATCGTCGTTAATGTCGTCGTTATTATCGTCATTATCTACGTTGTTATCGTCATAAATATCATCGATAATATCGTCGTTATTATTGTCATTATCTTCTTTTTATCGTCGTTTTTAACGTCGTTATTATCGTCGTTAATATCGTCGTTAATATCGTCATTATAATCGTTGTTATCGTCCTTATTATCCTCATAATTATCGTCGTTAATATCGTCGTTATTTTGTCATAAACATCGTCGTTAATGTCGTCGTTATTATCGTCATTATCATCGTTGTTATCATCCTTATCATCCTCATAATTATCGTCGTTAATATCGTCGTTATTTTGTCATAATCATCGACGATAATGTCGTCGTTATTATCGTCATTATCTTCGTTGTTATCGTCATAATTATCATCGTTAATATCGTCGTTATTATTGTCATTATCTTCTTTTTATCGACGTTATTATCGTCGTTAATATGGTCGTTATTATCGTCGTTAATATCGTCATTATCATCGTTGTTATCGTCCTTATTATCCTCATAATTATCGTCGTTAATATCGTCGTTATTTTGTCACAATCATCGTCGTTAATGTCGTCGTTATTATCGTCATTATCATCGTTGTTATCGTCCTTATCATCCTCATAATTATCGTCGTTAATATCGTCGTTATTTTGTCATAATCATTGTCGTTAATGTCGTCGTTATTATCGTCATTATCTTCGTTGTTATCGTCCTTATTATCCTCATAATTATCGTCGTTAATATCGTCGTTATTTTGTCATAAACATCGTCGCTAATGTCGTCGTTATTATCGTCATTATCATCGTTGTTATCGTCCTTATCATCCTCATAATTATCGTCGTTAATATCGTCGTTATTTTGTCATAATCATCGTCGTTAATGTCGTCGTTATTATCGTCATTATCATCGTTGTTATCATCCTTATCATCCTCATAATTATCGTCGTTAATATCGTCGTTATTTTGTCATAATCATCGTCGTTAATGTCGTCGTTATTATCGTCATTATCTACGTTGTTATCGTCATAAATATCATCGATAATATCGTCGTTATTATTGTCATTATCTTCTTTTTATCGTCGTTTTTAACGTCGTTATTATCGTCGTTATTATCGTCGTTAATATCGTCATTATAATCGTTGTTATCGTCCTTATTATCCTCATAATTATCGTCGTTAATATCGTCGTTATTTTGTCATAAACATCGTCGTTAATGTCGTCGTTATTATCGTCATTATCATCGTTGTTATCATCCTTATCATCCTCATAATTATCGTCGTTAATATCGTCGTTATTTTGTCATAATCATCGACGATAATGTCGTCGTTATTATCGTCATTATCTTCGTTGTTATCGTCATAATTATCATCGTTAATATCGTCGTTATTATTGTCATTATCTTCTTTTTATCGACGTTATTATCGTCGTTAATATGGTCGTTATTATCGTCGTTAATATCGTCATTATCATCGTTGTTATCGTCCTTATTATCCTCATAATTATCGTCGTTAATATCGTCGTTATTTTGTCACAATCATCGTCGTTAATGTCGTCGTTATTATCGTCATTATCATCGTTGTTATCGTCCTTATCATCCTCATAATTATCGTCGTTAATATCGTCGTTATTTTGTCATAATCATCGTCGTTAATGTCGTCGTTATTATCGTCATTATCTACGTTGTTATCGTCATAAATATTATCGTTAATATCGTCGTTATTATTGTCATTATCTTCTTTTTATTGTATTTATTATCGTCGTTAATATCGTCGTTATTATCGTCGTTAATATCGTCGTTAATATCGTCATTATCATCGTTGTTATCGTCCTTATTATCCTCATAATTATCGTCGTTAATATCGTCGTTATTTTGTCATAATCATCGTCGTTAATGTCGTCGTTATTATCGTCATTATCTACGTTGTTATCGTCATAAATATCATCGATAATATCGTCGTTATTATTGTCATTATCTTCTTTTTATCGTCGTTTTTAACGTCGTTATTATCGTCGTTAATATCGTCGTTAATATCGTCATTATAATCGTTGTTATCGTCCTTATTATCCTCATAATTATCGTCGTTAATATCGTCGTTATTTTGTCATAATCATCGTCGCTAATGTCTTCGTTATTATCGTCATTATCATCGTTGTTATCGTCATAATTATCATCGTTAATATCGTCGTTATTATTGTCATTATCTTCTTTTTATCGTCGTTATTATCGTCGTTAATATCGTCGTTAATATCGTCGTTAATATCGTCGTTAATATCGTCATTATCATCGTTGTTATCGTCCTTATTATCCTCATAATTATCGTCGTTAATATCGTCGTTATTATCGTCGTTAATATCGTCGTTATTATCGTCGTTAATATCGTCGTTAATATCGTCATTATCATCGTTGTTATCGTCCTTATTATCCTCATAATTATCGTCGTTAATATCGTCGTTATTTTGTCATAATCATCGTCGTTAATGTCGTCGTTATTATCGTCATTATCTACGTTGTTATCGTCATAAATATCATCGATAATATCGTCGTTATTATTGTCATTATCTTCTTTTTATCGTCGTTATTAACGTCGTTATTATCGTCGTTAATATCGTCGTTAATATCGTTATTATCATCGTTGTTATCGTCCTTATCATCCTCATAATTGTCGTCGTTAATATCGTCGTTATTTTGTCATAATCATCGTCGTTAATATCGTCGTTAATATCGTCATTATCATCGTTGTTATCGTCCTTATTATCCTCATAATTATCGTCGTTAATATCGTCGTTATTTTGTCATAATCATTGTCGTTAATGTCGTCGTTATTATCGTCATTATCTTCGTTGTTATCGTCCTTATTATCCTCATAATTATCGTCGTTAATATCGTCGTTATTTTGTCATAAACATCGTCGCTAATGTCGTCGTTATTATCGTCATTATCATCGTTGTTATCGTCCTTATCATCCTCATAATTATCGTCGTTAATATCGTCGTTATTTTGTCATAATCATCGTCGTTAATGTCGTCGTTATTATCGTCATTATCATCGTTGTTATCATCCTTATCATCCTCATAATTATCGTCGTTAATATCGTCGTTATTTTGTCATAATCATCGACGATAATGTCGTCGTTATTATCGTCATTATCTTCGTTGTTATCGTCATAAATATCATCGATAATATCGTCGTTATTATTGTCATTATCTTCTTTTTATCGTCGTTATTAACGTCGTTATTATCGTCGTTAATATCGTCGTTAATATCGTCATTATCATCGTTGTTATCGTCCTTATTATCCTCATAATTATCGTCGTTAATATCGTCGTTATTTTGTCATAAACATCGTCGATAATGTCGTCGTTATTATCGTCATTATCATCGTTGTTATCGTCCTTATCATCCTCATAATTGTCGTCGTTAATATCGTCGTTATTTTGTCATAATCATCGTCGTTAATATCGTCGTTAATATCGTCATTATCATCGTTGTTATCGTCCTTATTATCCTCATAATTATCGTCGTTAATATCGTCGTTATTTTGTCATAATCATTGTCGTTAATGTCGTCGTTATTATCGTCATTATCTTCGTTGTTATCGTCCTTATTATCCTCATAATTATCGTCGTTAATATCGTCGTTATTTTGTCATAAACATCGTCGCTAATGTCGTCGTTATTATCGTCATTATCATCGTTGTTATCGTCCTTATCATCCTCATAATTATCGTCGTTAATATCGTCGTTATTTTGTCATAATCATCGTCGTTAATGTCGTCGTTATTATCGTCATTATCATCGTTGTTATCATCCTTATCATCCTCATAATTATCGTCGTTAATATCGTCGTTATTTTGTCATAATCATCGACGATAATGTCGTCGTTATTATCGTCATTATCTTCGTTGTTATCGTCATAAATATCATCGATAATATCGTCGTTATTATTGTCATTATCTTCTTTTTATCGTCGTTATTAACGTCGTTATTATCGTCGTTAATATCGTCGTTAATATCGTCATTATCATCGTTGTTATCGTCCTTATTATCCTCATAATTATCGTCGTTAATATCGTCGTTATTTTGTCATAAACATCGTCGATAATGTCGTCGTTATTATCGTCATTATCATCGTTGTTATCGTCCTTATCATCCTCTTAATTATCGTCGTTAATATCGTCGTTATTTTGTCATAATCATCGTCGTTAATGTCGTCGTTATTATCGTCATTATCATCGTTGTTATCATCCTTATCATCCTCATAATTATCGTCGTTAATATCGTCGTTATTTTGTCATAATCATTGACGATAATGTCGTCGTTATTATCGTCATTATCTTCGTTGTTATCGTCATAATTATCATCGTTAATATCGTCGTTATTATTGTCATTATCTTCTTTTTATCGTCGTTATTATCGTCGTTAATATCGTCGTTATTATCGTCGTTAATATCGTCGTTAATATCGTCATTATCATCGTTGTTATCGTCCTTATTATCCTCATAATTATCGTCGTTAATATCGTCGTTATTATCGTCGTTAATATCGTCGTTATTATCGTCGTTAATATCGTCGTTAATATCGTCATTATCATCGTTGTTATCGTCCTTATCATCCTCATAATTATCGTCGTTAATATCGTCGTTATTTTGTCATAATCATCGTCGTTAATGTCGTCGTTATTATCGTCATTATCTACGTTGTTATCGTCATAAATATCATCGATAATATCGTCGTTATTATTGTCATTATCTTCTTTTTATCGTCGTTATTAACGTCGTTATTATCGTCGTTAATATCGTCGTTAATATCGTTATTATCATCGTTGTTATCGTCCTTATCATCCTCATAATTGTCGTCGTTAATATCGTCGTTATTTTGTCATAATCATCGTCGTTAATATCGTCGTTAATATCGTCATTATCATCGTTGTTATCGTCCTTATTATCCTCATAATTATCGTCGTTAATATCGTCGTTATTTTGTCATAATCATTGTCGTTAATGTCGTCGTTATTATCGTCATTATCTTCGTTGTTATCGTCCTTATTATCCTCATAATTATCGTCGTTAATATCGTCGTTATTTTGTCATAAACATCGTCGCTAATGTCGTCGTTATTATCGTCATTATCTACGTTGTTATCGTCATAAATATCATCGATAATATCGTCGTTATTATTGTCATTATCTTCTTTTTATCGTCGTTTTTAACGTCGTTATTATCGTCGTTAATATCGTCGTTAATATCGTCATTATAATCGTTGTTATCGTCCTTATTATCCTCATAATTATCGTCGTTAATATCGTCGTTATTTTGTCATAAACATCGTCGTTAATGTCGTCGTTATTATCGTCATTATCATCGTTGTTATCATCCTTATCATCCTCATAATTATCGTCGTTAATATCGTCGTTATTTTGTCATAATCATCGACGATAATGTCGTCGTTATTATCGTCATTATCTTCGTTGTTATCGTCATAATTATCATCGTTAATATCGTCGTTATTATTGTCATTATCTTCTTTTTATCGACGTTATTATCGTCGTTAATATGGTCGTTATTATCGTCGTTAATATCGTCATTATCATCGTTGTTATCGTCCTTATTATCCTCATAATTATCGTCGTTAATATCGTCGTTATTTTGTCACAATCATCGTCGTTAATGTCGTCGTTATTATCGTCATTATCATCGTTGTTATCGTCCTTATCATCCTCATAATTATCGTCGTTAATATCGTCGTTATTTTGTCATAATCATCGTCGTTAATGTCGTCGTTATTATCGTCATTATCTACGTTGTTATCGTCATAAATATTATCGTTAATATCGTCGTTATTATTGTCATTATCTTCTTTTTATTGTCTTTATTATCGTCGTTAATATCGTCGTTATTATCGTCGTTAATATCGTCGTTAATATCGTCATTATCATCGTTGTTATCGTCCTTATTATCCTCATAATTATCGTCGTTAATATCGTCGTTATTTTGTCATAATCATCGTCGTTAATGTCGTCGTTATTATCGTCATTATCTACGTTGTTATCGTCATAAATATCATCGATAATATCGTCGTTATTATTGTCATTATCTTCTTTTTATCGTCGTTTTTAACGTCGTTATTATCGTCGTTAATATCGTCGTTAAAATCGTCATTATAATCGTTGTTATCGTCCTTATTATCCTCATAATTATCGTCGTTAATATCGTCGTTATTTTGTCATAAACATCGTCGCTAATGTCGTCGTTATTATCGTCATTATCATCGTTGTTATCGTCCTTATCATCTTCATAATTATCGTCGTTAATATCGTCGTTATTTTGTCATAATCATCGTCGTTAATGTCGTCGTTATTATCGTCATTATCTACGTTGTTATCGTCATAAATATTATCTTTAATATCGTCGTTATTATTGTCATTATCTTCTTTTTATTGTCTTTATTATCGTCGTTAATATCGTCGTTATTATCGTCGTTAATATCGTCGTTAATATCGTCATTATCATCGTTGTTATCGTCCTTATCATCCTCATAATTATCGTCGTTAATATCGTCGTTATTTTGTCATAATCATCGTCGTTAATGTCGTCGTTATTATCGTCATTATCTACGTTGTTATCGACATAAATATTATCTTTAATATCGTCGTTATTATTGTCATTATCTTCTTTTTATTGTCTTTATTATCGTCGTTAATATCGTCGTTATTATCGTCGTTAATATCGTCGTTAATATCGTCATTATCATCGTTGTTATCGTCCTTATTATCCTCATAATTATCGTCGTTAATATCGTCGTTATTTTGTCATAATCATCGTCGTTAATGTCGTCGTTATTATCGTCATTATCTACGTTGTTATCGTCATAAATATCATCGATAATATCGTCGTTATTATTGTTATTATCTTCTTTTTATCGTCGTTATTAACGTCGTTATTATCGTCGTTAATATCGTCGTTATTATCGTCGTTAATATCGTTATTATCATCGTTGTTATCGTCCGTATTATCTTCATAATTATCGTCGTTAATATCGTCGTTATTTTGTCATAATCATCGTCGTTAATGTCGTCGTTATTATCGTCATTATCTACGTTGTTATCGTCATAAATATCATCGATAATATCGTCGTTATTATTGTCATTATCTTCTTTTTTTTGTCTTTATTATCGTCGTTAATATCGTCGTTATTATCGTCGTTAATATCGTCGTTAATATCGTCATTATCATCGTTGTTATCGTCCTTATCTTCCTCATAATTATCGTCGTTAATATCGTCGTTATTTTGTCATAATCATCGTCGTTAATGTCGTCGTTATTATCGTCATTATCTACGTTGTTATCGTCATAAATATCATCGATAATATCGTCGTTATTATTGTCATTATCTTCTTTTTTTTGTCTTTATTATCGTCGTTAATATCGTCGTTATTATCGTCGTTAATATCGTCGTTAATATCGTCATTATAATCGTTGTTATCGTCCTTATTATCCTCATAATTATCGTCGTTAATATCGTCGTTATTTTGTCATAAACATCGTCGTTAATGTCGTCGTTATTATCGTCATTATCATCGTTGTTATCATCCTTATCATCCTCATAATTATCGTCGTTAATATCGTCGTTATTTTGTCATAATCATCGACGATAATGTCGTCGTTATTATCGTCATTATCTTCGTTGTTATCGTCATAATTATCATCGTTAATATCGTCGTTATTATTGTCATTATCTTCTTTTTATCGACGTTATTATCGTCGTTAATATCGTCGTTATTATCGTCGTTAATATCGTCATTATCATCGTTGTTATCGTCCTTATTATCCTCATAATTATCGTCGTTAATATCGTCGTTATTTTGTCACAATCATCGTCGTTAATGTCGTCGTTATTATCGTCATTATCTACGTTGTTATCGTCATAAATATTATCGTTAATATCGTCGTTATTATTGTCATTATCTTCTTTTTATTGTCTTTATTATCGTCGTTAATATCGTCGTTATTATCGTCGTTAATATCGTCGTTAATATCGTCATTATCATCGTTGTTATCGTCCTTATTATCCTCATAATTATCGTCGTTAATATCGTCGTTATTTTGTCATAATCATCGTCGTTAATGTCGTCGTTATTATCGTCATTATCTACGTTGTTATCGTCATAAATATTATCGTTAATATCGTCGTTATTATTGTCATTATCTTCTTTTTATTGTCTTTATTATCGTCGTTAATATCGTCGTTATTATCGTCGTTAATATCGTCGTTAATATCGTCATTATCATCGTTGTTATCGTCCTTATTATCCTCATAATTATCGTCGTTAATATCGTCGTTATTTTGTCATAAACATCGTCGTTAATGTCGTCGTTATTATCGTCATTATCATCGTTGTTATCATCCTTATCATCCTCATAATTATCGTCGTTAATATCGTCGTTATTTTGTCATAATCATCGACGATAATGTCGTCGTTATTATCGTCATTATCTTCGTTGTTATCGTCATAATTATCATCGTTAATATCGTCGTTATTATTGTCATTATCTTCTTTTTATCGACGTTATTATCGTCGTTAATATCGTCGTTATTATCGTCGTTAATATCGTCATTATCATCGTTGTTATCGTCCTTATTATCCTCATAATTATCGTCGTTAATATCGTCGTTATTTTGTCACAATCATCGTCGTTAATGTCGTCGTTATTATCGTCATTATCTACGTTGTTATCGTCATAAATATTATCGTTAATATCGTCGTTATTATTGTCATTATCTTCTTTTTATTGTCTTTATTATCGTCGTTAATATCGTCGTTATTATCGTCGTTAATATCGTCGTTAATATCGTCATTATCATCGTTGTTATCGTCCTTATTATCCTCATAATTATCGCCGTTAATATCGTCGTTATTTTGTCATAATCATCGTCGTTAATGTCGTCGTTATTATCGTCATTATCTACGTTGTTATCGTCATAAATATTATCGTTAATATCGTCGTTATTATTGTCATTATCTTCTTTTTATTGTCTTTATTATCGTCGTTAATATCGTCGTTATTATCGTCGTTAATATCGTCGTTAATATCGTCATTATCATCGTTGTTATCGTCCTTATTATCCTCATAATTATCGTCGTTAATATCGTCGTTATTTTGTCATAATCATCGTCGTTAATGTCGTCGTTATTATCGTCATTATCTACGTTGTTATCGTCATAAATATCATCGATAATATCGTCGTTATTATTGTCATTATCTTCTTTTTATCGTCGTTATTAACGTCGTTATTATCGTCGTTAATATCGTCGTTAATATCGTTATTATCATCGTTGTTATCGTCCTTATCATCCTCATAATTGTCGTCGTTAATATCGTCGTTATTTTGTCATAATCATCGTCGTTAATATCGTCGTTAATATCGTCATTATCATCGTTGTTATCGTCCTTATTATCCTCATAATTATCGTCGTTAATATCGTCGTTATTTTGTCATAATCATCGTCGTTAATGTCGTCGTTATTATCGTCATTATCATCGTTGTTATCGTCCTTATCATCCTCAAAATTATCGTCGTTAATATCGTCTTTATTTTGTCATAATCGTCGTCGTTAATGTCGTCGTTATTATCGTCATTATCTTCGTTGTTATCGTCATAATTATCATCGTTAATATCGTCGTTATTATTGTCATTGTCTTCTTTTTATCGTCGTTATTATCGTCGTTATTATCGTCGTTAATATCGTCGTTAATATCGTCATTATCATCGTTGTTATCGTCCTTATTATCCTCATAATTATCGTCGTTAATATCGTCGTTATTTTGTCATAATCATCGTCGTTAATGTCGTCGTTATTATCGTCATTATCATCGTTGTTATCGTCCTTATTATCCTCATAATTATCGTCGTTAATATCGTCGTTATTTTGTCATAAACATCGTCGCTAATGTCGTCGTTATTATCGTCATTATCATCGTTGTTATCGTCCTTATCATCCTCATAATTATCGTCGTTAATATCGTCGTTATTTTGTCATAATCATCGTCGTTAATGTCGTCGTTATTATCGTCATTATCTACGTTGTTATCGTCATAAATATTATCTTTAATATCGTCGTTATTATTGTCATTATCTTCTTTTTATTGTCTTTATTATCGTCGTTAATATCGTCGTTATTATCGTCGTTAATATCGTCGTTAATATCGTCATTATCATCGTTGTTATCGTCCTTATTATCCTCATAATTATCTTCGTTAATATCGTCGTTATTTTGTCATAATCGTCGTCGTTAATGTCGTCGTTATTATCGTCATTATCTACGTTGTTATCGTCATAAATAACATCGATAATATCGTCGTATTTATTGTCATTATCTTCTTTTTATCGTCGTTATTAACGTCGTTATTATCGTCGTTAATATCGTCGTTAATATCGTCATTATCATCGTTGTTATCGTCCTTATCATCCTCATAATTATCGTCGTTAATATCGTCGTTATTTTGTCATAATCATCGTCGTTAATGTCGTCGTTATTATCGTCATTATCTACGTTGTTATCGTCATAAATATCATCGATAATATCGTCGTTATTATTGTCATTATCTTCTTTTTTTTGTCTTTATTATCGTCGTTAATATCGTCGTTATTATCGTCGTTAATATCGTCGTTAATATCGTCATTATCATCGTTGTTATCGTCCTTATCATCCTCATAATTATCGTCGTTAATATCGTCGTTATTTTGTCATAATCATCGTCGTTAATGTCGTCGTTATTATCGTCATTATCTACGTTGTTATCGTCATAAATATCATCGATAATATCGTCGTTATTATTGTCATTATCTTCTTTTTATTGTCGTTTTTAACGTCGTTATTATCGTCGTTAATATCGTCGTTAATATCGTCATTATAATCGTTGTTATCGTCCTTATTATCCTCATAATTATCGTCGTTAATATCGTCGTTATTTTGTCATAAACATCGTCGTTAATGTCGTCGTTATTATCGTCATTATCATCGTTGTTATCATCCTTATCATCCTCATAATTATCGTCGTTAATATCGTCGTTATTTTGTCATAATCATCGACGATAATGTCGTCGTTATTATCGTCATTATCTTCGTTGTTATCGTCATAATTATCATCGTTAATATCGTCGTTATTATTGTCATTATCTTCTTTTTATCGACGTTATTATCGTCGTTAATATCGTCATTATCATCGTTGTTATCGTCCTTATTATCCTCATAATTATCGTCGTTAATATCGTCGTTATTTTGTCACAATCATCGTCGTTAATGTCGTCGTTATTATCGTCATTATCTACGTTGTTATCGTCATAAATATTATCGTTAATATCGTCGTTATTATTGTCATTATCTTCTTTTTATTGTCTTTATTATCGTCGTTAATATCGTCGTTATTATCGTCGTTAATATCGTCGTTAATATCGTCATTATCATCGTTGTTATCGTCCTTATTATCCTCATAATTATCGTCGTTAATATCGTCGTTATTTTGTCATAATCATCGTCGTTAAAGTCGTCGTTATTATCGTCATTATCTACGTTGTTATCGTCATAAATATTATCGTTAATATCGTCGTTATTATTGTCATTATCTTCTTTTTATTGTCTTTATTATCGTCGTTAATATCGTCGTTATTATCGTCGTTAATATCGTCGTTAATATCGTCATTATCATCGTTGTTATCGTCCTTATTATCCTCATAATTATCGTCGTTAATATCGTCGTTATTTTGTCATAATCATCGTCGTTAATGTCGTCGTTATTATCGTCATTATCTACGTTGTTATCGTCATAAATATCATCGATAATATCGTCGTTATTATTGTCATTATCTTCTTTTTATCGTCGTTATTAACGTCGTTATTATCGTCGTTAATATCGTCGTTAATATCGTTATTATCATCGTTGTTATCGTCCTTATCATCCTCATAATTGTCGTCGTTAATATCGTCGTTATTTTGTCATAATCATCGTCGTTAATATCGTCGTTAATATCGTCATTATCATCGTTGTTATCGTCCTTATTATCCTCATAATTATCGTCGTTAATATCGTCGTTATTTTGTCATAATCATCGTCGTTAATGTCGTCGTTATTATCGTCATTATCATCGTTGTTATCGTCCTTATCATCCTCAAAATTATCGTCGTTAATATCGTCGTTATTTTGTCATAATCGTCGTCGTTAATGTCGTCGTTATTATCGTCATTATCTTCGTTGTTATCGTCATAATTATCATCGTTAATATCGTCGTTATTATTGTCATTGTCTTCTTTTTATCGTCGTTATTATCGTCGTTATTATCGTCGTTAATATCGTCGTTAATATCGTCATTATCATCGTTGTTATCGTCCTTATTATCCTCATAATTATCGTCGTTAATATCGTCGTTATTTTGTCATAATCATCGTCGTTAATGTCGTCGTTATTATCGTCATTATCATCGTTGTTATCGTCCTTATTATCCTCATAATTATCGTCGTTAATATCGTCGTTATTTTGTCATAAACATCGTCGCTAATGTCGTCGTTATTATCGTCATTATCATCGTTGTTATCGTCCTTATCATCCTCATAATTATCGTCGTTAATATCGTCGTTATTTTGTCATAATCATCGTCGTTAATGTCGTCGTTATTATCGTCATTATCTACGTTGTTATCGTCATAAATATTATCTTTAATATCGTCGTTATTATTGTCATTATCTTCTTTTTATTGTCTTTATTATCGTCGTTAATATCGTCGTTATTATCGTCGTTATTTTGTCATAAACATCGTCGTTAATGTCGTCGTTATTATCGTCATTATCATCGTTGTTATCATCCTTATCATCCTCATAATTATCGTCGTTAATATCGTCGTTATTTTGTCATAATCATCGACGATAATGTCGTCGTTATTATCGTCATTATCTTCGTTGTTATCGTCATAATTATCATCGTTAATATCGTCGTTATTATTGTCATTATCTTCTTTTTATCGACGTTATTATCGTCGTTAATATCGTCGTTATTATCGTCGTTAATATCGTCATTATCATCGTTGTTATCGTCCTTATTATCCTCATAATTATCGTCGTTAATATCGTCGTTATTTTGTCACAATCATCGTCGTTAATGTCGTCGTTATTATCGTCATTATCTACGTTGTTATCGTCATAAATATTATCGTTAATATCGTCGTTATTATTGTCATTATCTTCTTTTTATTGTCTTTATTATCGTCGTTAATATCGTCGTTATTATCGTCGTTAATATCGTCGTTAATATCGTCATTATCATCGTTGTTATCGTCCTTATTATCCTCATAATTATCGTCGTTAATATCGTCGTTATTTTGTCATAATCATCGTCGTTAAAGTCGTCGTTATTATCGTCATTATCTACGTTGTTATCGTCATAAATATTATCGTTAATATCGTCGTTATTATTGTCATTATCTTCTTTTTATTGTCTTTATTATCGTCGTTAATATCGTCGTTATTATCGTCGTTAATATCGTCGTTAATATCGTCATTATCATCGTTGTTATCGTCCTTATTATCCTCATAATTATCGTCGTTAATATCGTCGTTATTTTGTCATAATCATCGTCGTTAATGTCGTCGTTATTATCGTCATTATCTACGTTGTTATCGTCATAAATATCATCGATAATATCGTCGTTATTATTGTCATTATCTTCTTTTTATCGTCGTTATTAACGTCGTTATTATCGTCGTTAATATCGTCGTTAATATCGTTATTATCATCGTTGTTATCGTCCTTATCATCCTCATAATTGTCGTCGTTAATATCGTCGTTATTTTGTCATAATCATCGTCGTTAATATCGTCGTTACTATCGTCATTATCATCGTTGTTATCGTCCTTATTATCCTCATAATTATCGTCGTTAATATCGTCGTTATTTTGTCATAATCATCGTCGTTAATGTCGTCGTTATTATCGTCATTATCATCGTTGTTATCGTCCTTATCATCCTCAAAATTATCGTCGTTAATATCGTCGTTATTTTGTCATAATCGTCGTCGTTAATGTCGTCGTTATTATCGTCATTATCTTCGTTGTTATCGTCATAATTATCATCGTTAATATCGTCGTTATTATTGTCATTGTCTTCTTTTTATCGTCGTTATTATCGTCGTTATTATCGTCGTTAATATCGTCGTTAATATCGTCATTATCATCGTTGTTATCGTCCTTATTATCCTCATAATTATCGTCGTTAATATCGTCGTTATTTTGTCATAATCATCGTCGTTAATGTCGTCGTTATTATCGTCATTATCATCGTTGTTATCGTCCTTATTATCCTCATAATTATCGTCGTTAATATCGTCGTTATTTTGTCATAAACATCGTCGCTAATGTCGTCGTTATTATCGTCATTATCATCGTTGTTATCGTCCTTATCATCCTCATAATTATCGTCGTTAATATCGTCGTTATTTTGTCATAATCATCGTCGTTAATGTCGTCGTTATTATCGTCATTATCTACGTTGTTATCGTCATAAATATTATCTTTAATATCGTCGTTATTATTGTCATTATCTTCTTTTTATTGTCTTTATTATCGTCGTTAATATCGTCGTTATTATCGTCGTTAATATCGTCGTTAATATCGTCATTATCATCGTTGTTATCGTCTTTATTATCCTCATAATTATCGTCGTTAATATCGTCGTTATTTTGTCATAATCGTCGTCGTTAATGTCGTCGTTATTATCGTCATTATCTACGTTGTTATCGTCATAAATAACATCGATAATATCGTCGTATTTATTGTCATTATCTTCTTTTTATCGTCGTTATTAACGTCGTTATTATCGTCGTTAATATCGTCGTTAATATCGTCATTATCATCGTTGTTATCGTCCTTATCATCCTCATAATTATCGTCGTTAATATCGTCGTTATTTTGTCATAATCATCGTCGTTAATGTCGTCGTTATTATCGTCATTATCTACGTTGTTATCGACATAAATATTATCTTTAATATCGTCGTTATTATTGTCATTATCTTCTTTTTATTGTCTTTATTATCGTCGTTAATATCGTCGTTAATATCGTCATTATCATCGTTGTTATTGTCCTTATTATCCTCATAATTATCGTCGTTAATATCGTCGTTATTTTGTCATAATCATCGTCGTTAATGTCGTCGTTATTATCGTCATTATCTACGTTGTTATCGTCATAAATATCATCGATAATATCGTCGTTATTATTGTCATTATCTTCTTTTTATCGTCGTTATTAACGTCGTTATTATCGTCGTTAATATCGTCGTTATTATCGTCGTTAATATCGTTATTATCATCGTTGTTATCGTCCTTATTATCCTCATAATTATCGTCGTTAATATCGTCGTTATTTTGTCACAATCATCGTCGTTAATGTCGTCGTTAATATCGTCATTATCATCGTTGTTATCGTCCTTATCATCCTCATAATTATCGTCGTTAATATCGTCGTTATTTTGTCATAATCATCGTCGTTAATGTCGTCGTTATTATCGTCATTATCTACGTTGTTATCGTCATAAATATCATCGATAATATCGTCGTTATTATTGTCATTATCTTCTTTTTATCGTCGTTTTTAACGTCGTTATTATCGTCGTTAATATCGTCGTTAATATCGTCATTATAATCGTTGTTATCGTCCTTATTATCCTCATAATTATCGTCGTTAATATCGTCGTTATTTTGTCATAAACATCGTCGTTAATGTCGTTGTTATTATCGTCATTATCATCGTTGTTATCATCCTTATCATCCTCATAATTATCGTCGTTAATATCGTCGTTATTTTGTCATAAACATCGTCGTTAATGTCGTCGTTATTATCGTCATTATCATCGTTGTTATCATCCTTATCATCCTCATAATTATCGTCGTTAATATCGTCGTTATTTTGTCATAATCATCGACGATAATGTCGTCGTTACTATCGTCATTATCTTCGTTGTTATCGTCCTTATCATCCTCATAATTATCGTCGTTAATATCGTCGTTATTTTGTCATAATCATCGTCGTTAATGTCGTCGTTATTATCGTCATTATCTACGTTGTTATCGTCATAAATATTATCGTTAATATCGTCGTTATTATTGTCATTATCTTCTTTTTATTGTCTTAATTATCGTCGTTAATATCGTCGTTATTATCGTCGTTAATATCGTCGTTAATATCGTCATTATCATCGTTGTTATCGTCCTTATCATCCTCATAATTATCGTCGTTAATATCGTCGTTATTTTGTCATAATCATCGTCGTTAATGTCGTCGTTATTATCGTCATTATCTACGTTGTTATCGTCATAAATATCATCGATAATATCGTCGTTATTATTGTCATTATCTTCTTTTTATCGTCGTTATTAACGTCGTTATTATCGTCGTTAATATCGTCGTTAATATCGTCATTATCATCGTTGTTATCGTCCTTATCATCCTCATAATTATCGTCGTTAATATCGTCGTTATTTTGTCATAATCATCGTCGTTAATGTCGTCGTTATTATCGTCATTATCTACGTTGTTATCGTCATAAATATCATCGATAATATCGTCGTTATTATTGTCATTATCTTCTTTTTATCGTCGTTTTTAACGTCGTTATTATCGTCGTTAATATCGTCGTTAATATCGTCATTATAATCGTTGTTATCGTCCTTATTATCCTCATAATTATCGTCGTTAATATCGTCGTTATTTTGTCATAAACATCGTCGCTAATGTCGTCGTTATTATCGTCATTATCATCGTTGTTATCGTCCTTATCATCCTCATAATTATCGTCGTTAATATCGTCGTTATTTTGTCATAATCATCGTCGTTAATGTCGTCGTTATTATCGTCATTATCTACGTTGTTATCGTCATAAATATTATCTTTAATATCGTTGTTATTATTGTCATTATCTTCTTTTTATTGTCTTTATTATCGTCGTTAATATCGTCGTTATTATCGTCGTTAATATCGTCGTTAATATCGTCATTATCATCGTTGTTATCGTCCTTATTATCCTCATAATTATCGTCGTTAATATCGTCGTTATTTTGTCATAATCGTCGTCGTTAATGTCGTCGTTATTATCGTCATTATCTACGTTGTTATCGTCATAAATAACATCGATAATATCGTCGTTATTATTGTCATTATCTTCTTTTTATCGTCGTTATTAACGTCGTTATTATCGTCGTTAATATCGTCGTTAATATCGTCATTATCATCGTTGTTATCGTCCTTATCATCCTCATAATTATCGTCGTTAATATCGTCGTTATTTTGTCATAATCATCGTCGTTAATGTCGTCGTTATTATCGTCATTATCTACGTTGTTATCGTCATAAATATCATCGATAATATCGTCGTTATTATTGTCATTTTCTTCTTTTTATTGTCTTTATTATCGTCGTTAATATCGTCGTTAATATCGTCGTTAATATCGTCATTATAATCGTTGTTATCGTCCTTATTATCCTCATAATTATCGTCGTTAATATCGTCGTTATTTTGTCATAAACATCGTCGTTAATGTCGTCGTTATTATCGTCATTATCTACGTTGTTATCGTCATAAATATCATCGATAATATCGTCGTTATTATTGTCATTATCTTCTTTTTATCGTCGTTATTAACGTCGTTATTATCGTCGTTAATATCGTCGTTATTATCGTCGTTAATATCGTTATTATCATCGTTGTTATCGTCCTTATTATCCTCATAATTATCGTCGTTAATATCGTCGTTATTTTGTCACAATCATCGTCGTTAATGTCGTCGTTAATATCGTCATTATCATCGTTGTTATCGTCCTTATCATCCTCATAATTATCGTCGTTAATATCGTCGTTATTTTGTCATAATCATCGTCGTTAATGTCGTAGTTATTATCGTCATTATCTACGTTGTTATCGTCATAAATATTATCTTTAATATCGCCGTTATTATTGTCATTATCTTCTTTTTATTGTCTTTATTATCGTCGTTAATATCGTCGTTATTATCGTCGTTAATATCGTCGTTAATATCGTCATTATCATCGTTGTTATCGTCCTTATTATCCTCATAATTATCGTCGTTAATATCGTCGTTATTTTGTCATATCGTCGTCGTTAATGTCGTCGTTATTATCGTCATTATCTACGTTGTTATCGTCATAAATATCATCGATAATATCGTCGTTATTATTGTCATTATCTTCTTTTTATCGTCGTTATTAACGTCGTTATTATCGTCGTTAATATCGTCGTTAATATCGTCATTATCATCGTTGTTATCGTCCTTATCATCCTCATAATTATCGTCGTTAATATCGTCGTTATTTTGTCATAATCATCGTCGTTAATGTCGTCGTTATTATCGTCATTATCTACGTTGTTATCGTCCTTATCATCCTCATAATTATCGTCGTTAATATCGTCGTTATTTTGTCATAATCATCGTCGTTAATGTCGTCGTTATAATCGTCATTATCTACGTTGTTATCGACATAAATATTATCTTTAATATCGTCGTTTTTATTGTCATTATCTTCTTTTTATTGTCTTTATTATCGTCGTTAATATCGTCGTTATTATCGTCGTTAATATCGTCGTTAATATCGTCATTATCATCGTTGTTATCGTCCTTATTATCCTCAGAATTATCGTCGTTAATATCGTCGTTATTTTGTCATAATCATCGTCGTTAATGTCGTCGTTATTATCGTCATTATCTACGTTGTTATCGTCATAAATATCATCGATAATATCGTCGTTATTATTGTCATTATCTTCTTTTTATCGTCGTTATTAACGTCGTTATTATCGTCGTTAATATCGTCGTTATTATCGTCGTTAATATCGTTATTATCATCGTTGTTATCGTCCTTATTATCCTCATAATTATCGTCGTTAATATCGTCGTTATTTTGTCACAATCATCGTCGTTAATGTCGTCGTTAATATCGTCATTATCATCGTTGTTATCGTCCTTATCATCCTCATAATTATCGTCGTTAATATCGTCGTTATTTTGTCATAATCATCGTCGTTATTTTGTCACAATCATCGTCGTTAATGTCGTCGTTAATATCGTCATTATCATCGTTGTTATCGTCCTTATCATCCTCATAATTATCGTCGTTAATATCGTCGTTATTTTGTCATAATCATCGTCGTTAATGTCGTCGTTATTATCGTCATTATCTACGTTGTTATCGTCATAAATATCATCGATAATATCGTCGTTATTATTGTCATTATCTTCTTTTTATCGTCGTTATTAACGTCGTTATTATCGTCGTTAATATCGTCGTTAATATCGTCATTATCATCGTTGTTATCGTCCTTATCATCCTCATAATTATCGTCGTTAATATCGTCGTTATTTTGTCATAATCATCGTCGTTAATGTCGTCGTTATTATCGTCATTATCTACGTTGTTATCGTCATAAATATCATCGATAATATCGTCGTTATTATTGTCATTATCTTCTTTTTATTGTCTTTATTATCGTCGTTAATATCGTCGTTATTATCGTCGTTAATATCGTCGTTAATATCGTCATTATCATCGTTGTTATCGTCCTTATCATCCTCATAATTATCGTCGTTAATATCGTCGTTATTTTGTCATAATCATCGTCGTTAATGTCGTCGTTATTATCGTCATTATCTACGTTGTTATCGTCATAAATATCATCGATAATATCGTCGTTATTATTGTCATTATCTTCTTTTTATCGTCGTTTTTAACGTCGTTATTATCGTCGTTAATATCGTCGTTAATATCGTCATTATAATCGTTGTTATCGTCCTTATTTTCCTCATAATTATCGTCGTTAATATCGTCGTTATTTTGTCATAAACATCGTCGTTAATGTCGTCGTTATTATCGTCATTATCATCGTTGTTATCGTCCTTATCATCCTCATAATTATCGTCGTTAATATCGTCGTTATTTTGTCATAATCATCGTCGTTAATGTCGTCGTTATTATCGTCATTATCTACGTTGTTATCGTCATAAATATCATCGATAATATCGTCGTTATTATTGTCATTATCTTCTTTTTATCGTCGTTATTAACGTCGTTATTATCGTCGTTAATATCGTCGTTAATATCGTCATTATCATCGTTGTTATCGTCCTTATCATCCTCATAATTATCGTCGTTAATATCGTCATTATTTTGTCATAATCATCGTCGTTAATGTCGTCGTTATTATCGTCATTATCTACGTTGTTATCGTCATAAATATCATCGATAATATCGTCGTTATTATTGTCATTATCTTCTTTTTATCGTCGTTTTTAACGTCGTTATTATCGTCGTTAATATCGTCGTTAATATCGTCATTATAATCGTTGTTATCGTCCTTATTATCCTCATAATTATCGTCGTTAATATCGTCGTTATTTTGTCATAATCATCGTCGTTAATGTCGTCGTTATTATCGTCATTATCTACGTTGTTATCGTCATAAATATCATCGATAATATCGTCGTTATTATTGTCATTATCTTCTTTTTATCGTCGTTATTAACGTCGTTATTATCGTCGTTAATATCGTCGTTATTATCGTCGTTAATATCGTTATTATCATCGTTGTTATCGTCCTTATTATCCTCATAATTATCGTCGTTAATATCGTCGTTATTTTGTCACAATCATCGTCGTTAATGTCGTCGTTAATATCGTCATTATCATCGTTGTTATCGTCCTTATCATCCTCATAATTATCGTCGTTAATATCGTCGTTATTTTGTCATAATCATCGTCGTTAATGTCGTCGTTATTATCGTCATTATCTACGTTGTTATCGTCATAAATATCATCGATAATATCGTCGTTATTATTGTCATTATCTTCTTTTTATCGTCGTTATTAACGTCGTTATTATCGTCGTTAATATCGTCGTTAATATCGTCATTATCATCGTTGTTATCGTCCTTATCATCCTCATAATTATCGTCGTTAATATCGTCGTTATTTTGTCATAATCATCGTCGTTAATGTCGTCGTTATTATCTTCATTATCTACGTTGTTATCGTCATAAATATCATCGATAATATCGTCGTTATTATTGTCATTATCTTCTTTTTATTGTCTTTATTATCGTCGTTAATATCGTCGTTATTATCGTCGTTAATATCGTCGTTAATATCGTCATTATCATCGTTGTTATCGTCCTTATCATCCTCATAATTATCGTCGTTAATATCGTC
Source organism: Dolichovespula media (assembly GCA_911387685.1). Taxonomy (NCBI): domain Eukaryota; kingdom Metazoa; phylum Arthropoda; class Insecta; order Hymenoptera; family Vespidae; genus Dolichovespula; species Dolichovespula media. The sequence continues at coordinate 190,772 of CAJVQJ010000036.1, forward strand.
GTTATTTTGTCATAATCATCGTCGTTAATGTCGTCGTTATTATCGTCATTATCTACGTTGTTATCGTCATAAATATCATCGATAATATCGTCGTTATTATTGTCATTATCTTCTTTTTATCGTCGTTAATATCGTCGTTAATATCGTCATTATAATCGTTGTTATCGTCCTTATTATCCTCATAATTATCGTCGTTAATATCGTCGTTATTTTGTCATAATCATCGTCGTTAATGTCGTCGTTATTATCGTCATTATCTACGTTGTTATCGTCATAAATATCATCGATAATATCGTCGTTATTATTGTCATTATCTTCTTTTTATCGTCGTTATTAACGTCGTTATTATCGTCGTTAATATCGTCGTTATTATCGTCGTTAATATCGTTATTATCATCGTTGTTATCGTCCTTATTATCCTCATAATAATCGTCGTTAATATCGTCGTTATTTTGTCACAATCATCGTCGTTAATGTCGTCGTTAATATCGTCATTATCATCGTTGTTATCGTCCTTATCATCCTCATAATTATCGTCGTTAATATCGTCGTTATTTTGTCATAATCATCGTCGTTAATGTCGTCGTTATTATCGTCATTATCTACGTTGTTATCGTCATAAATATCATCGATAATATCGTCGTTATTATTGTCATTATCTTCTTTTTATCGTCGTTATTAACGACGATATTAACGACGATAATATCGTCGTTAATATCGTCATTATCATCGTTGTTATCGTCCTTATCATCCTCATAATTATCGTCGTTAATATCGTCGTTATTTTGTCATAATCATCGTCGTTAATGTCGTCGTTATTATCGTCATTATCTACGTTGTTATCGTCATAAATAACATCGATAATATCGTCGTTATTATTGTCATTATCTTCTTTTTATCGTCGTTATTAACGTCGTTATTATCGTCGTTAATATCGTCGTTAATATCGTCATTATCATCGTTGTTATCGTCCTTATTATCCTCATAATTATCGTCGTTAATATCGTCGTTATTTTGTCATAATCATCGTCGTTAATGTCGTCGTTATTATCGTCATTATCTACGTTGTTATCGTCATAAATATCATCGATAATATCGTCGTTATTATTGTCATTATCTTCTTTTTATCGTCGTTATTAACGTCGTTATTATCGTCGTTAATATCGTCGTTATTATCGTCGTTAATATCGTTATTATCATCGTTGTTATCGTCCTTATTATCCTCATAATTATCGTCGTTAATATCGTCGTTATTTTGTCACAATCATCGTCGTTAATGTCGTCGTTAATATCGTCATTATCATCGTTGTTATCGTCCTTATCATCCTCATAATTATCGTCGTTAATATCGTCGTTATTTTGTCATAATCATCGTCGTTAATGTCGTCGTTATTATCGTCATTATCTACGTTGTTATCGTCATAAATATCATCGATAATATCGTCGTTATTATTGTCATTATCTTCTTTTTATCGTCGTTATTAACGTCGTTATTATCGTCGTTAATATCGTCGTTAATATCGTCATTATCATCGTTGTTATCGTCCTTATCATCCTCATAATTATCGTCGTTAATATCGTCGTTATTTTGTCATAATCATCGTCGTTAATGTCGTCGTTATTATCGTCATTATCTACGTTGTTATCGTCCTTATCATCCTCATAATTATCGTCGTTAATATCGTCGTTATTTTGTCATAAACATCGTCGTTAATGTCGTCGTTATTATCGTCATTATCTACGTTGTTATCGTCATAATTATCGTCGTTAATATCGTCGTTATTTTGTCATAAACATCGTCGCTAATGTCGTCGTTATTATCGTCATTATCATCGTTGTTATCGTCCTTATCATCCTCATAATTATCGTCGTTAATATCGTCGTTATTTTGTCATAATCATCGTCGTTAATGTCGTCGTTATTATCGTCATTATCTATGTTGTTATCGTCATTAATATTATCTTTAATATCGTCGTTATTATTGTCATTATCTTCTTTTTATTGTCTTTATTATCGTCGTTAATATCGTCGTTATTATCGTCGTTAATATCGTCGTTAATATCGTCATTATCATCGTTGTTATCGTCCTTATTATCCTCATAATTATCGTCGTTAATATCGTCGTTATTTTGTCATAATCGTCGTCGTTAATGTCGTCGTTATTATCGTCATTATCTACGTTGTTATCGTCATAAATAACATCGATAATATCGTCGTTATTATTGTCATTATCTTCTTTTTATCGTCGTTATTAACGTCGTTATTATCGTCGTTAATATCGTCGTTAATATCGTCATTATCATCGTTGTTATCGTCCTTATCATCCTCATAATTATCGTCGTTAATATCGTCGTTATTTTGTCATAATCATCGTCGTTAATGTCGTCGTTATTATCGTCATTATCTACGTTGTTATCGACATAAATATTATCTTTAATATCGTCGTTATTATTGTCATTATCTTCTTTTTATTGTCTTTATTATCGTCGTTAATATCGTCGTTATTATCGTCGTTAATATCGTCGTTAATATCGTCATTATAATCGTTGTTATCGTCCTTATTATCCTCATAATTATCGTCGTTAATATCGTCGTTATTTTGTCATAATCATCGTCGTTAATGTCGTCGTTATTATCGTCATTATCTACGTTGTTATCGTCATAAATATCATCGATAATATCGTCGTTATTATTGTCATTATCTTCTTTTTATCGTCGTTATTAACGTCGTTATTATCGTCGTTAATATCGTCGTTATTATCGTCGTTAATATCGTTATTATCATCGTTGTTATCGTCCTTATTATCCTCATAATTATCGTCGTTAATATCGTCGTTATTTTGTCACAATCATCGTCGTTAATGTCGTCGTTAATATCGTCATTATCATCGTTGTTATCGTCCTTATCATCCTCATAATTATCGTCGTTAATATCGTCGTTATTTTGTCATAATCATCGTCGTTAATGTCGTCGTTATTATCGTCATTATCTACGTTGTTATCGTCATAAATATCATCGATAATATCGTCGTTATTATTGTCATTATCTTCTTTTTATCGTCGTTATTAACGTCGTTATTATCGTCGTTAATATCGTCGTTAATATCGTCATTATCATCGTTGTTATCGTCCTTATCATCCTCATAATTATCGTCGTTAATATCGTCGTTATTTTGTCATAATCATCGTCGTTAATGTCGTCGTTATTATCGTCATTATCTACGTTGTTATCGTCATAAATATCATCGATAATATCGTCGTTATTATTGTCATTATCTTCTTTTTATTGTCTTTATTATCGTCGTTAATATCGTCGTTATTATCGTCGTTAATATCGTCGTTAATATCGTCATTATCATCGTTGTTATCGTCCTTATCATCCTCATAATTATCGTCGTTAATATCGTCGTTATTTTGTCATAATCATCGTCGTTAATGTCGTCGTTATTATCGTCATTATCTACGTTGTTATCGTCATAAATATCATCGATAATATCGTCGTTATTATTGTCATTATCTTCTTTTTATCGTCGTTAATATCGTCGTTAATATCGTCATTATAATCGTTGTTATCGTCCTTATTATCCTCATAATTATCGTCGTTAATATCGTCGTTTTTTGTCATAAACATCGTCGTTAATGTCGTCGTTATTATCGTCATTATCATCGTTGTTATCATCCTTATCATCCTCATAATTATCGTCGTTAATATCGTCGTTATTTTGTCATAATCAGCGACGATAATGTCGTCGTTATTATCGTCATTATCTTCGTTGTTATCGTCCTTATCATCCTCATAATTATCGTCGTTAATATCGTCGTTATTTTGTCATAATCATCGTCGTTAATGCCGTCGTTATTATCGTCATTATCTACGTTGTTATCGTCATAAATATTATCGTTATTATCGTCGTTATTATTGTCATTATCTTCTTTTTATTGTCTTAATTATCGTCGTTAATATCGTCGTTATTTTGTCATAATCATCGTCGTTAATGTCGTCGTTATTATCGTCATTATCTACGTTGTTATCGTCATAAATATCATCGATAATATCGTCGTTATTATTGTCATTATCTTCTTTTTATCGTCGTTTTTAACGTCGTTATTATCGTCGTTAATATCGTCGTTAATATCGTCATTATAATCGTTGTTATCGTCCTTATCATCCTCATAATTATCGTCGTTAATATCGTCGTTATTTTGTCATAATCATCGTCGTTAATGTCGTCGTTATTATCGTCATTATCTACGTTGTTATCGTCATAAATATCATCGATAATATCGTCGTTATTATTGTCATTATCTTCTTTTTATCGTCGTTATTAACGTCGTTATTATCGTCGTTAATATCGTCGTTAATATCGTCATTATCATCGTTGTTATCGTCCTTATCATCCTCATAATTATCGTCGTTAATATCGTCGTTATTTTGTCATAATCATCGTCGTTAATGTCGTCGTTATTATCGTCATTATCTACGTTGTTATCGTCCTTATCATCCTCATAATTATCGTCGTTAATATCGTCGTTATTTTGTCATAAACATCGTCGTTAATGTCGTCGTTATTATCGTCATTATCTACGTTGTTATCGTCATAATTATCGTCGTTAATATCGTCGTTATTTTGTCATAAACATCGTCGCTAATGTCGTCGTTATTATCGTCATTATCATCGTTGTTATCGTCCTTATCATCCTCATAATTATCGTCGTTAATATCGTCGTTATTTTGTCATAATCATCGTCGTTAATGTCGTCGTTATTATCGTCATTATCTATGTTGTTATCGTCATTAATATTATCTTTAATATCGTCGTTATTATTGTCATTATCTTCTTTTTATTGTCTTTATTATCGTCGTTAATATCGTCGTTATTATCGTCGTTAATATCGTCGTTAATATCGTCATTATCATCGTTGTTATCGTCCTTATTATCCTCATAATTATCGTCGTTAATATCGTCGTTATTTTGTCATAATCGTCGTCGTTAATGTCGTCGTTATTATCGTCATTATCTACGTTGTTATCGTCATAAATAACATCGATAATATCGTCGTTATTATTGTCATTATCTTCTTTTTATCGTCGTTATTAACGTCGTTATTATCGTCGTTAATATCGTCGTTAATATCGTCATTATCATCGTTGTTATCGTCCTTATCATCCTCATAATTATCGTCGTTAATATCGTCGTTATTTTGTCATAATCATCGTCGTTAATGTCGTCGTTATTATCGTCATTATCTACGTTGTTATCGACATAAATATTATCTTTAATATCGTCGTTATTATTGTCATTATCTTCTTTTTATTGTCTTTATTATCGTCGTTAATATCGTCGTTATTATCGTCGTTAATATCGTCGTTAATATCGTCATTATCATCGTTGTTATCGTCCTTATTATCCTCAGAATTATCGTCGTTAATATCGTCGTTATTTTGTCATAATCATCGTCGTTAATGTCGTCGTTATTATCGTCATTATCTACGTTGTTATCGTCATAAATATCATCGATAATATCGTCGTTATTATTGTCATTATCTTCTTTTTATCGTCGTTATTAACGTCGTTATTATCGTCGTTAATATCGTCGTTATTATCGTCGTTAATATCGTTATTATCATCGTTGTTATCGTCCTTATTATCCTCATAGTTATCGTCGTTAATATCGTCGTTATTTTGTCACAATCATCGTCGTTAATGTCGTCGTTAATATCGTCATTATCATCGTTGTTATCGTCCTTATCATCCTCATAATTATCGTCGTTAATATCGTCGTTATTTTGTCATAATCATCGTCGTTAATGTCGTCGTTATTATCGTCATTATCTACGTTGTTATCGTCATAAATATCATCGATAATATCGTCGTTATTATTGTCATTATCTTCTTTTTATCGTCGTTATTAACGTCGTTATTATCGTCGTTAATATCGTCGTTAATATCGTCATTATCATCGTTGTTATCGTCCTTATCATCCTCATAATTATCGTCGTTAATATCGTCGTTATTTTGTCATAATCATCGTCGTTAATGTCGTCGTTATTATCGTCATTATCTACGTTGTTATCGTCATAAATATCATCGATAATATCGTCGTTATTATTGTCATTATCTTCTTTTTATTGTCTTTATTATCGTCGTTAATATCGTCGTTATTATCGTCGTTAATATCGTCGTTAATATCGTCATTATCATCGTTGTTATCGTCCTTATCATCCTCATAATTATCGTCGTTAATATCGTCGCTATTTTGTCATAATCATCGTCGTTAATGTCGTCGTTATTATCGTCATTATCTACGTTGTTATCGTCATAAATATCATCGATAATATCGTCGTTATTATTGTCATTATCTTCTTTTTATCGTCGTTTTTAACGTCGTTATTATCGTCGTTAATATCGTCGTTAATATCGTCATTATAATCGTTGTTATCGTCCTTATTATCCTCATAATTATCGTCGTTAATATCGTCGTTATTTTGTCATAAACATCGTCGTTAATGTCGTCGTTATTATCGTCATTATCATCGTTGTTATCATCCTTATCATCCTCATAATTATCGTCGTTAATATCGTCGTTATTTTGTCATAATCATCGACGATAATGTCGTCGTTATTATCGTCATTATCTTCGTTGTTATCGTCCTTATCATCCTCATAATTATCGTCGTTAATATCGTCGTTATTTTGTCATAATCATCGTCGTTAATGCCGTCGTTATTATCGTCATTATCTACGTTGTTATCGTCATAAATATTATCGTTATTATCGTCGTTATTATTGTCATTATCTTCTTTTTATTGTCTTAATTATCGTCGTTAATATCGTCGTTATTTTGTCATAATCATCGTCGTTAATGTCGTCGTTATTATCGTCATTATCTACGTTGTTATCGTCATAAATATCATCGATAATATCGTCGTTATTATTGTCATTATCTTCTTTTTATCGTCGTTTTTAACGTCGTTATTATCGTCGTTAATATCGTCGTTAATATCGTCATTATAATCGTTGTTATCGTCCTTATCATCCTCATAATTATCGTCGTTAATATCGTCGTTATTTTGTCATAATCATCGTCGTTAATGTCGTCGTTATTATCGTCATTATCTACGTTGTTATCGTCATAAATATCATCGATAATATCGTCGTTATTATTGTCATTATCTTCTTTTTATCGTCGTTATTAACGTCGTTATTATCGTCGTTAATATCGTCGTTAATATCGTCATTATCATCGTTGTTATCGTCCTTATCATCCTCATAATTATCGTCGTTAATATCGTCGTTATTTTGTCATAATCATCGTCGTTAATGTCGTCGTTATTATCGTCATTATCTACGTTGTTATCGTCCTTATCATCCTCATAATTATCGTCGTTAATATCGTCGTTATTTTGTCATAAACATCGTCGTTAATGTCGTCGTTATTATCGTCATTATCTACGTTGTTATCGTCCTTATCATTCTCATAATTATCGTCGTTAATATCGTCGTTATTTTGTCATAAACATCGTCGCTAATGTCGTCGTTATTATCGTCATTATCATCGTTGTTATCGTCCTTATCATCCTCATAATTATCGTCGTTAATATCGTCGTTATTTTGTCATAATCATCGTCGTTAATGTCGTCGTTATTATCGTCATTATCTATGTTGTTATCGTCATTAATATTATCTTTAATATCGTCGTTATTATTGTCATTATCTTCTTTTTATTGTCTTTATTATCGTCGTTAATATCGTCGTTATTATCGTCGTTAATATCGTCGTTAATATCGTCATTATCATCGTTGTTATCGTCCTTATCATCCTCATAATTATCGTCGTTAATATCGTCGTTATTTTGTCATAATCATCGTCGTTAATGTCGTCGTTATTATCGTCATTATCTACGTTGTTATCGTCATAAATATCATCGATAATATCGTCGTTATTATTGTCATTATCTTCTTTTTATCGTCGTTATTAACGTCGTTATTATCGTCGTTAATATCGTCGTTAATATCGTCATTATCATCGTTGTTATCGTCCTTATCATCCTCATAATTATCGTCGTTAATATCGTCGTTATTTTGTCATAATCATCGTCGTTAATGTCGTCGTTATTATCGTCATTATCTACGTTGTTATCGTCATAAATATCATCGATAATATCGTCGTTATTATTGTCATTATCTTCTTTTTATTGTCTTTATTATCGTCGTTAATATCGTCGTTATTATCGTCGTTAATATCGTCGTTAATATCGTCATTATCATCGTTGTTATCGTCCTTATCATCCTCATAATTATCGTCGTTAATATCGTCGCTATTTTGTCATAATCATCGTCGTTAATGTCGTCGTTATTATCGTCATTATCTACGTTGTTATCGTCATAAATATCATCGATAATATCGTCGTTATTATTGTCATTATCTTCTTTTTATCGTCGTTTTTAACGTCGTTATTATCGTCGTTAATATCGTCGTTAATATCGTCATTATAATCGTTGTTATCGTCCTTATTATCCTCATAATTATCGTCGTTAATATCGTCGTTATTTTGTCATAAACATCGTCGTTAATGTCGTCGTTATTATCGTCATTATCATCGTTGTTATCATCCTTATCATCCTCATAATTATCGTCGTTAATATCGTCGTTATTTTGTCATAATCATCGACGATAATGTCGTCGTTATTATCGTCATTATCTTCGTTGTTATCGTCCTTATCATCCTCATAATTATCGTCGTTAATATCGTCGTTATTTTGTCATAATCATCGTCGTTAATGTCGTCGTTATTATCGTCATTATCTACGTTGTTATCGTCATAAATATTATCGTTAATATCGTCGTTATTATTGTCATTATCTTCTTTTTATTGTCTTAATTATCGTCGTTAATATCGTCGTTATTATCGTCGTTAATATCGTCGTTAATATCGTCATTATCATCGTTGTTATCGTCCTTATCATCCTCATAATTATCGTCGTTAATATCGTCGTTATTTTGTCATAATCATCGTCGTTAATGTCGTCGTTATTATCGTCATTATCTACGTTGTTATCGTCATAAATATCATCGATAATATCGTCGTTATTATTGTCATTATCTTCTTTTTATCGTCGTTATTAACGTCGTTATTATCGTCGTTAATATCGTCGTTAATATCGTCATTATCATCGTTGTTATCGTCCTTATCATCCTCATAATTATCGTCGTTAATATCGTCGTTATTTTGTCATAATCATCGTCGTTAATGTCGTCGTTATTATCGTCATTATCTACGTTGTTATCGTCATAAATATCATCGATAATATCGTCGTTATTATTGTCATTATCTTCTTTTTATCGTCGTTTTTAACGTCGTTATTATCGTCGTTAATATCGTCGTTAATATCGTCATTATAATCGTTGTTATCGTCCTTATTATCCTCATAATTATCGTCGTTAATATCGTCGTTATTTTGTCATAAACATCGTCGCTAATGTCGTCGTTATTATCGTCATTATCATCGTTGTTATCGTCCTTATCATCCTCATAATTATCGTCGTTAATATCGTCGTTATTTTGTCATAATCATCGTCGTTAATGTCGTCGTTATTATCGTCATTATCTACGTTGTTATCGTCATAAATATTATCTTTAATATCGTCGTTATTATTGTCATTATCTTCTTTTTATTGTCTTTATTATCGTCGTTAATATCGTCGTTATTATCGTCGTTAATATCGTCGTTAATATCGTCATTATCATCGTTGTTATCGTCCTTATTATCCTCATAATTATCGTCGTTAATATCGTCGTTATTTTGTCATAATCGTCGTCGTTAATGTCGTCGTTATTATCGTCATTATCTACGTTGTTATCGTCATAAATAACATCGATAATATCGTCGTTATTATTGTCATTATCTTCTTTTTATCGTCGTTATTAACGTCGTTATTATCGTCGTTAATATCGTCGTTAATATCGTCATTATCATCGTTGTTATCGTCCTTATCATCCTCATAATTATCGTCGTTAATATCGTCGTTATTTTGTCATAATCATCGTCGCTAATGTCGTCGTTATTATCGTCATTATCATCGTTGTTATCGTCCTTATCATCCTCATAATTATCGTCGTTAATATCGTCGTTATTTTGTCATAATCATCGTCGTTAATGTCGTCGTTATTATCGTCATTATCTACGTTGTTATCGTCATAAATATTATCTTTAATATCGTCGTTATTATTGTCATTATCTTCTTTTTATTGTCTTTATTATCGTCGTTAATATCGTCGTTATTATCGTCGTTAATATCGTCGTTAATATCGTCATTATCATCGTTGTTATCGTCCTTATTATCCTCATAATTATCGTCGTTAATATCGTCGTTATTTTGTCATAATCGTCGTCGTTAATGTCGTCGTTATTATCGTCATTATCTACGTTGTTATCGTCATAAATAACATCGATAATATCGTCGTTATTATTGTCATTATCTTCTTTTTATCGTCGTTATTAACGTCGTTATTATCGTCGTTAATATCGTCGTTAATATCGTCATTATCATCGTTGTTATCGTCCTTATCATCCTCATAATTATCGTCGTTAATATCGTCGTTATTTTGTCATAATCATCGTCGTTAATGTCGTCGTTATTATCGTCATTATCTACGTTGTTATCGACATAAATATTATCTTTAATATCGTCGTTATTATTGTCATTATCTTCTTTTTATTGTCTTTATTATCGTCCTTAATATCGTCGTTATTATCGTCGTTAATATCGTCGTTAATATCGTCATTATCATCGTTGTTATCGTCCTTATTATCCTCAGAATTATCGTCGTTAATATCGTCGTTATTTTGTCATAATCATCGTCGTTAATGTCGTCGTTATTATCGTCATTATCTACGTTGTTATCGTCATAAATATCATCGATAATATCGTCGTTATTATTGTCATTATCTTCTTTTTATCGTCGTTATTAACGTCGTTATTATCGTCGTTAATATCGTCGTTATTATCGTCGTTAATATCGTTATTATCATCGTTGTTATCGTCCTTATTATCCTCATAATTATCGTCGTTAATATCGTCGTTATTTTGTCACAATCATCGTCGTTAATGTCGTCGTTAATATCGTCATTATCATCGTTGTTATCGTCCTTATCATCCTCATAATTATCGTCGTTAATATCGTCGTTATTTTGTCATAATCATCGTCGTTAATGTCGTCGTTATTATCGTCATTATCTACGTTGTTATCGTCATAAATATCATCGATAATATCGTCGTTATTATTGTCATTATCTTCTTTTTATCGTCGTTATTAACGTCGTTATTATCGTCGTTAATATCGTCGTTAATATCGTCATTATCATCGTTGTTATCGTCCTTATCATCCTCATAATTATCGTCGTTAATATCGTCGTTATTTTGTCATAATCATCGTCGTTAATGTCGTCGTTATTATCGTCATTATCTACGTTGTTATCGTCATAAATATCATCGATAATATCGTCGTTATTATTGTCATTATCTTCTTTTTATTGTCTTTATTATCGTCGTTAATATCGTCGTCATTATCGTCGTTAATATCGTCGTTAATATCGTCATTATCATCGTTGTTATCGTCCTTATCATCCTCATAATTATCGTCGTTAATATCGTCGTTATTTTGTCATAATCATCGTCGTTAATGTCGTCGTTATTATCGTCATTATCTACGTTGTTATCGTCATAAATATCATCGATAATATCGTCGTTATTATTGTCATTATCTTCTTTTTATCGTCGTTAATATCGTCGTTAATATCGTCATTATAATCGTTGTTATCGTCCTTATTATCCTCATAATTATCGTCGTTAATATCGTCGTTATTTTGTCATAAACATCGTCGTTAATGTCGTCGTTATTATCGTCATTATCATCGTTGTTATCATCCTTATCATCCTCATAATTATCGTCGTTAATATCGTCGTTATTTTGTCATAATCATCGACGATAATGTCGTCGTTATTATCGTCATTATCTTCGTTGTTATCGTCCTTATCATCCTCATAATTATCGTCGTTAATATCGTCGTTATTTTGTCATAATCATCGTCGTTAATGCCGTCGTTATTATCGTCATTATCTACGTTGTTATCGTCATAAATATTATCGTTATTATCGTCGTTATTATTGTCATTATCTTCTTTTTATTGTCTTAATTATCGTCGTTAATATCGTCGTTATTATCGTCGTTAATATCGTCGTTAATATCGTCATTATCATCGTTGTTATCGTCCTTATTATCCTCATAATTATCGTCGTTAATATCGTCGTTATTTTGTCATAATCGTCGTCGTTAATGTCGTCGTTATTATCGTCATTATCTACGTTGTTATCGTCATAAATATCATCGATAATATCGTCGTTATTATTGTCATTATCTTCTTTTTATTGTCTTTATTATCGTCGTTAATATCGTCGTCATTATCGTCGTTAATATCGTCGTTAATATCGTCATTATCATCGTTGTTATCGTCCTTATCATCCTCATAATTATCGTCGTTAATATCGTCGTTATTTTGTCATAATCATCGTCGTTAATGTCGTCGTTATTATCGTCATTATCTACGTTGTTATCGTCATAAATATCATCGATAATATCGTCGTTATTATTGTCATTATCTTCTTTTTATCGTCGTTAATATCGTCGTTAATATCGTCATTATAATCGTTGTTATCGTCCTTATTATCCTCATAATTATCGTCGTTAATATCGTCGTTATTTTGTCATAAACATCGTCGTTAATGTCGTCGTTATTATCGTCATTATCATCGTTGTTATCATCCTTATCATCCTCATAATTATCGTCGTTAATATCGTCGTTATTTTGTCATAATCATCGACGATAATGTCGTCGTTATTATCGTCATTATCTTCGTTGTTATCGTCCTTATCATCCTCATAATTATCGTCGTTAATATCGTCGTTATTTTGTCATAATCATCGTCGTTAATGCCGTCGTTATTATCGTCATTATCTACGTTGTTATCGTCATAAATATTATCGTTATTATCGTCGTTATTATTGTCATTATCTTCTTTTTATTGTCTTAATTATCGTCGTTAATATCGTCGTTATTATCGTCGTTAATATCGTCGTTAATATCGTCATTATCATCGTTGTTATCGTCCTTATCATCCTCATAATTATCGTCGTTAATATCGTCGTTATTTTGTCATAATCATCGTCGTTAATGTCGTCGTTATTATCGTCATTATCTACGTTGTTATCGTCATAAATATCATCGATAATATCGTCGTTATTATTGTCATTATCTTCTTTTTATCGTCGTTATTAACGTCGTTATTATCGTCGTTAATATCGTCGTTAATATCGTCATTATCATCGTTGTTATCGTCCTTATCATCCTCATAATTATCGTCGTTAATATCGTCGTTATTTTGTCATAATCATCGTCGTTAATGTCGTCGTTAATATCGTCATTATCATCGTTGTTATCATCCTTATCATCCTAATAATTATCGTCGTTAATATCGTCGTTATTTTGTCATAATCATCGACGATAATGTCGTCGTTATTATCGTCATTATCTTCGTTGTTATCGTCCTTATCATCCTCATAATTATCGACGTTAATATCGTCGTTATTTTGTCATAATCATCGTCGTTAATGTCGTCGTTATTATCGTCATTATCTACGTTGTTATCGTCATAAATATTATCGTTAATATCGTCGTTATTATTGTCATTATCTTCTTTTTATTGTCTTAATTATCGTCGTTAATATCGTCGTTATTATCGTCGTTAATATCGTCGTTAATATCGTCATTATCATCGTTGTTATCGTCCTTATCATCCTCATAATTATCGTCGTTAATATCGTCGTTATTTTGTCATAATCATCGTCGTTAATGTCGTCGTTATTATCGTCATTATCTACGTTGTTATCGTCATAAATATTATCTTTAATATCGTCGTTATTATTGTCATTATCTTCTTTTTATTGTCTTTATTATCGTCGTTAATATCGTCGTTATTATCGTCGTTAATATCGTCGTTAATATCGTCGTTATTATTGTCATTATCTTCTTTTTATCGTCGTTATTAACGTCGTTATTATCGTCGTTAATATCGTCGTTAATATCGTCATTATCATCGTTGTTATCGTCCTTATCATCCTCATAATTATCGTCGTTAATATCGTCGTTATTTTGTCATAAACATCGTCGCTAATGTCGTCGTTATTATCGTCATTATCATCGTTGTTATCGTCCTTATCATCCTCATAATTATCGTCGTTAATATCGTCGTTATTTTGTCATAATCATCGTCGTTAATGTCGTCGTTATTATCGTCATTATCTACGTTGTTATCGACATAAATATTATCTTTAATATCGTCGTTATTATTGTCATTATCTTCTTTTTATTGTCTTTAATATCGTCGTTAATATCGTCGTTATTATCGTCGTTAATATCGTCGTTAATATCGTAATTTTCATCGTTGTTATCGTCCTTATTATCCTCATACTTATCGTCGTTAATATCGTCGTTATTTTGTCATAATCATCGTCGTTAATGTCGTCGTTATTATCGTCATTATCTACGTTGTTATCGTCATAAATATCATCGATAATATCGTCGTTATTATTGTCATTATCTTCTTTTTATCGTCGTTATTAACGTCGTTATTATCGTCGTTAATATCGTCGTTATTATCGTCGTTAATATCGTTATTATCATCGTTGTTATCGTCCTTATTATCCCCATAATTATCGTCGTTAATATCGTCGTTATTTTGTCACAATCATCGTCGTTAATGTCGTCGTTAATATCGTCATTATCATCGTTGTTATCGTCCTTATCATCCTCATAATTATCGTCGTTAATATCGTCGTTATTTTGTCATAATCATCGTCGTTAATGTCGTCGTTATTATCGTCATTATCTACGTTGTTATCGTCATAAATATCATCGATAATATCGTCGTTATTATTGTCATTATCTTCTTTTTATCGTCGTTATTAACGTCGTTATTATCGTCGTTAATATCGTCGTTAATATCGTCATTATCATCGTTGTTATCGTCCTTATCATCCTCATAATTATCGTCGTTAATATCGTCGTTATTTTGTCATAATCATCGTCGTTAATGTCGTCGTTATTATCGTCATTATCTACGTTGTTATCGTCCTTATCATCCTCATAATTATCGTCGTTAATATCGTCGTTATTTTGTCATAAACATCGTCGCTAATGTCGTCGTTATTATCGTCATTATCATCGTTGTTATCGTCCTTATCATCCTCATAATTATCGTCGTTAATATCGTCGTTATTTTGTCATAATCATCGTCGTTAATGTCGTCGTTATTATCGTCATTATCTACGTTGTTATCGTCATAAATATTATCTTTAATATCGTCGTTATTATTGTCATTATCTTCTTTTTATTGTCTTTATTATCGTCGTTAATATCGTCGTTATTATCGTCGTTAATATCGTCGTTAATATCGTCATTATCATCGTTGTTATCGTCCTTATTATCCTCATAATTATCGTCGTTAATATCGTCGTTATTTTGTCATAATCGTCGTCGTTAATGTCGTCGTTATTATCGTCATTATCTACGTTGTTATCGTCATAAATAACATCGATAATATCGTCGTTATTATTGTCATTATCTTCTTTTTATCGTCGTTATTAACGTCGTTATTATCGTCGTTAATATCGTCGTTAATATCGTCATTATCATCGTTGTTATCGTCCTTATTATCCTCAGAATTATCGTCGTTAATATCGTCGTTATTTTGTCATAATCATCGTCGTTAATGTCGTCGTTATTATCGTCATTATCTACGTTGTTATCGTCATAAATATCATCGATAATATCGTCGTTATTATTGTCATTATCTTCTTTTTATCGTCGTTATTAACGTCGTTATTATCGTCGTTAATATCGTCGTTATTATCGTCGTTAATAGCGTTATTATCATCGTTGTTATCGTCCTTATTATCCTCATAATTATCGTCGTTAATATCGTCGTTATTTTGTCACAATCATCGTCGTTAATGTCGTCGTTAATATCGTCATTATCATCGTTGTTATCATCCTTATCATCCTCATAATTATCGTCGTTAATATCGTCGTTATTTTGTCATAATCATCGACGATAATGTCGTCGTTATTATCGTCATTATCTTCGTTGTTATCGTCCTTATCATCCTCATAATTATCGACGTTAATATCGTCGTTATTTTGTCATAATCATCGTCGTTAATGTCGTCGTTATTATCGTCATTATCTACGTTGTTATCGTCATAAATATTATCGTTAATATCGTCGTTATTATTGTCATTATCTTCTTTTTATTGTCTTAATTATCGTCGTTAATATCGTCGTTATTATCGTCGTTAATATCGTCGTTAATATCGTCATTATCATCGTTGTTATCGTCCTTATCATCCTCATAATTATCGTCGTTAATATCGTCGTTATTTTGTCATAATCATCGTCGTTAATGTCGTCGTTATTATCGTCATTATCTACGTTGTTATCGTCATAAATATTATCTTTAATATCGTCGTTATTATTGTCATTATCTTCTTTTTATTGTCTTTATTATCGTCGTTAATATCGTCGTTATTATCGTCGTTAATATCGTCGTTAATATCGTCATTATCATCGTTGTTATCGTCCTTATTATCCTCATAATTATCGTCGTTAATATCGTCGTTATTTTGTCATAATCGTCGTCGTTAATGTCGTCGTTATTATCGTCATTATCTACGTTGTTATCGTCATAAATAACATCGATAATATCGTCGTTATTATTGTCATTATCTTCTTTTTATCGTCGTTATTAACGTCGTTATTATCGTCGTTAATATCGTCGTTAATATCGTCATTATCATCGTTGTTATCGTCCTTATCATCCTCATAATTATCGTCGTTAATATCGTCGTTATTTTGTCATAATCATCGTCGTTAATGTCGTCGTTATTATCGTCATTATCTACGTTGTTATCGACATAAATATTATCTTTAATATCGTCGTTATTATTGTCATTATCTTCTTTTTATTGTCTTTATTATCGTCGTTAATATCGTCGTTATTATCGTCGTTAATATCGTCGTTAATATCGTCATTATCATCGTTGTTATCGTCCTTATTATCCTCATAATTATCGTCGTTAATATCGTCGTTATTTTGTCATAATCATCGTCGTTAATGTCGTCGTTATTATCGTCATTATCTACGTTGTTATCGTCATAAATATCATCGATAATATCGACGTTATTATTGTCATTATCTTCTTTTTATCGTCGTTATTAACGTCGTTATTATCGTCGTTAATATCGTCGTTATTATCGTCGTTAATATCGTTATTATCATCGTTGTTATCGTCCTTATTATCCTCATAATTATCGTCGTTAATATCGTCGTTATTTTGTCATAATCATCGTCGTTAATGTCGTCGTTATTATCGTCATTATCTACGTTGTTATCGTCATAAATATCATCGATAATATCGTCGTTATTATTGTCATTATCTTCTTTTTATCGTCGTTATTAACGTCGTTATTATCGTCGTTAATATCGTCGTTATTATCGTCGTTAATATCGTTATTATCATCGTTGTTATCGTCCTTATTATCCTCATAATTATCGTCGTTAATATCGTCGTTATTTTGTCATAATCATCGTCGTTAATGTCGTCGTTATTATCGTCATTATCTACGTTGTTATCGTCCTTATCATCCTCATAATTATCGTCGTTAATATCGTCGTTATTTTGTCATAAACATCGTCGCTAATGTCGTCGTTATTATCGTCATTATCATCGTTGTTATCGTCCTTATCATCCTCATAATTATCGTCGTTAATATCGTCGTTATTTTGTCATAATCATCGTCGTTAATGTCGTCGTTATTATCGTCATTATCTACGTTGTTATCGTCATAAATATTATCTTTAATATCGTCGTTATTATTGTCATTATCTTCTTTTTATTGTCTTTATTATCGTCGTTAATATCGTCGTTATTATCGTCGTTAATATCGTCGTTAATATCGTCATTATCATCGTTGTTATCGTCCTTATTATCCTCATAATTATCGTCGTTAATATCGTCGTTATTTTGTCATAATCGTCGTCGTTAATGTCGTCGTTATTATCGTCATTATCTACGTTGTTATCGTCATAAATAACATCGATAATATCGTCGTTATTATTGTCATTATCTTCTTTTTATCGTCGTTATTAACGTCGTTATTATCGTCGTTAATATCGTCGTTAATAACGTCATTATCATCGTTGTTATCGTCCTTATCATCCTCATAATTATCGTCGTTAATATCGTCGTTATTTTGTCATAATCATCGTCGTTAATGTCGTCGTTATTATCGTCATTATCTACGTTGTTATCGACATAAATATTATCTTTAATATCGTCGTTATTATTGTCATTATCTTCTTTTTATTGTCTTTATTATCGTCGTTAATATCGTCGTTATTATCGTCGTTAATATCGTCGTTAATATCGTCATTATCATCTTTGTTATCGTCTTTATTATCCTCAGAATTATCGTCGTTAATATCGTCGTTATTTTGTCATAATCATCGTCGTTAATGTCGTCGTTATTATCGTCATTATCTACGTTGTTATCGTCATAAATATCATCGATAATATCGTCGTGATTATTGTCATTATCTTCTTTTTATCGTCGTTATTAACGTCGTTATTATCGTCGTTAATATCGTCGTTATTATCGTCGTTAATATCGTTATTATCATCGTTGTTATCGTCCTTATTATCCTCATAATTATCGTCGTTAATATCGTCGTTATTTTGTCACAATCATCGTCGTTAATGTCGTCGTTAATATCGTCATTATCATCGTTGTTATCGTCCTTATCATCCTCATAATTATCGTCGTTAATATCGTCGGTATTTTGTCATAATCATCGTCGTTAATGTCGTCGTTATTATCGTCATTATCTACGTTGTTATCGTCATAAATATCATCGATAATATCGTCGTTATTATTGTCATTATCTTCTTTTTATCGTCGTTATTAACGTCGTTATTATCGTCGTTAATATCGTCGTTAATATCGTCATTATCATCGTTGTTATCGTCCTTATCATCCTCATAATTATCGTCGTTAATATCGTCGTTATTTTGTCATAATCATCGTCGTTAATGTCGTCGTTATTATCGTCATTATCTACGTTGTTATCGTCATAAATATCATCGATAATATCGTCGTTATTATTGTCATTATCTTCTTTTTATCGTCGTTTTTAACGTCGTTATTATCGTCGTTAATATCGTCGTTAATATCGTCATTATAATCGTTGTTATCGTCCTTATTATCCTCATAATTATCGTCGTTAATATCGTCGTTATTTTGTCATAAACATCGTCGCTAATGTCGTCGTTATTATCGTCATTATCATCGTTGTTATCGTCCTTATCATCCTCATAATTATCGTCGTTAATATCGTCGTTATTTTGTCATAATCATCGTCGTTAATGTCGTCGTTATTATCGTCATTATCTACGTTGTTATCGTCATAAATATTATCTTTAATATCGTCGTTATTATTGTCATTATCTTCTTTTTATTGTCTTTATTATCGTCGTTAATATCGTCGTTATTATCGTCGTTAATATCGTCGTTAATATCGTCATTATCATCGTTGTTATCGTCCTTATTATCCTCATAATTATCGTCGTTAATATCGTCGTTATTTTGTCATAATCGTCGTCGTTAATGTCGTCGTTATTATCGTCATTATCTACGTTGTTATCGTCATAAATAACATCGATAATATCGTCGTTATTATTGTCATTATCTTCTTTTTATCGTCGTTATTAACGTCGTTATTATCGTCGTTAATATCGTCGTTAATATCGTCATTATCATCGTTGTTATCGTCCTTATCATCCTCATAATTATCGTCGTTAATATCGTCGTTATTTTGTCATAATCATCGTCGTTAATGTCGTCGTTATTATCGTCATTATCTACGTTGTTATCGACATAAATATTATCTTTAATATCGTCGTTATTATTGTCATTATCTTCTTTTTATTGTCTTTATTATCGTCGTTAATATCGTCGTTATTATCGTCGTTAATATCGTCGTTAATATCGTCATTATCATCGTTGTTATCGTCCTTATTATCCTCAGAATTATCGTCGTTAATATCGTCGTTATTTTGTCATAATCATCGTCGTTAATGTCGTCGTTATTATCGTCATTATCTACGTTGTTATCGTCATAAATATCATCGATAATATCGTCGTTATTATTGTCATTATCTTCTTTTTATCGTCGTTATTAACGTCGTTATTATCGTCGTTAATATCGTCGTTATTATCGTCGTTAATATCGTTATTATCATCGTTGTTATCGTCCTTATTATCCTCATAATTATCGTCGTTAATATCGTCGTTATTTTGTCACAATCATCGTCGTTAATGTCGTCGTTAATATCGTCATTATCATCGTTGTTATCATCCTTATCATCCTCATAATTATCGTCGTTAATATCGTCGTTATTTTGTCATAATCATCGACGATAATGTCGTCGTTATTATCGTCATTATCTTCGTTGTTATCGTCCTTATCATCCTCATAATTATCGTCGTTAATATCGTCGTTATTTTGTCATAATCATCGTCGTTAATGTCGTCGTTATTATCGTCATTATCTACGTTGTTATCGTCATAAATATTATCGTTAATATCGTCGTTATTATTGTCATTATCTTCTTTTTATTGTCTTAATTATCATCGTTAATATCGTCGTTATTATCGTCGTTAATATCGTCGTTAATATCGTCATTATCATCGTTGTTATCGTCCTTATCATCCTCATAATTATCGTCGTTAATATCGTCGTTATTTTGTCATAATCATCGTCGTTAATGTCGTCGTTATTATCGTCATTATCTACGTTGTTATCGTCATAAATATTATCTTTAATATCGTCGTTATTATTGTCATTATCTTCTTTTTATTGTCTTTATTATCGTCGTTAATATCGTCGTTATTATCGTCGTTAATATCGTCGTTAATATCGTCATTATCATCGTTGTTATCGTCCTTATTATCCTCATAATTATCGTCGTTAATATCGTCGTTATTTTGTCATAATCGTCGTCGTTAATGTCGTCGTTATTATCGTCATTATCTACGTTGTTATCGTCATAAATAACATCGATAATATCGTCGTTATTATTGTCATTATCTTCTTTTTATCGTCGTTATTAACGTCGTTATTATCGTCGTTAATATCGTCGTTAATATCGTCATTATCATCGTTGTTATCGTCCTTATCATCCTCATAATTATCGTCGTTAATATCGTCGTTATTTTGTCATAATCATCGTCGTTAATGTCGTCGTTATTATCGTCATTATCTACGTTGTTATCGACATAAATATTATCTTTAATATCGTCGTTATTATTGTCATTATCTTCTTTTTATTGTCTTTATTATCGTCGTTAATATCGTCGTTATTATCGTCGTTAATATCGTCGTTAATATCGTCATTATCATCGTTGTTATCGTCCTTATTATCCTCATAATTATCGTCGTTAATATCGTCGTTATTTTGTCAAAATCATCGTCGTTAATGTCGTCGTTATTATCGTCATTATCTACGTTGTTATCGTCATAAATATCATCGATAATATCGTCGTTATTATTGTCATTATCTTCTTTTTATCGTCGTTATTAACGTCGTTATTATCGTCGTTAATATCGTCGTTATTATCGTCGTTAATATCGTTATTATCATCGTTGTTATCGTCCTTATTATCCTCATAATTATCGTCGTTAATATCGTCGTTATTTTGTCACAATCATCGTCGTTAATGTCGTCGTTAATATCGTCATTATCATCGTTGTTATCGTCCTTATCATCCTCATAATTATCGTCGTTAATATCGTCGTTATTTTGTCATAATCATCGTCGTTAATGTCGTCGTTATTATCGTCATTATCTACGTTGTTATCGTCATAAATATCATCGATAATATCGTCGTTATTATTGTCATTATCTTCTTTTTATCGTCGTTATTAACGTCGTTATTATCGTCGTTAATATCGTCGTTAATATCGTCATTATCATCGTTGTTATCGTCCTTATCATCCTCATAATTATCGTCGTTAATATCGTCGTTATTTTGTCATAATCATCGTCGTTAATGTCGTCGTTATTATCGTCATTATCTACGTTGTTATCGTCATAAATATTATCTTTAATATCGTCGTTATTATTGTCATTATCTTCTTTTTATTGTCTTTATTATCGTCGTTAATATCGTCGTTATTATCGTCGTTAATATCGTCGTTAATATCGTCATTATCATCGTTGTTATCGTCCTTATTATCCTCATAATTATCGTCGTTAATATCGTCGTTATTTTGTCATAATCGTCGTCGTTAATGTCGTCGTTATTATCGTCATTATCTACGTTGTTATCGTCATAAATAACATCGATAATATCGTCGTTATTATTGTCATTATCTTCTTTTTATCGTCGTTATTAACGTCGTTATTATCGTCGTTAATATCGTCGTTAATAACGTCATTATCATCGTTGTTATCGTCCTTATCATCCTCATAATTATCGTCGTTAATATCGTCGTTATTTTGTCATAATCATCGTCGTTAATGTCGTCGTTATTATCGTCATTATCTACGTTGTTATCGACATAAATATTATCTTTAATATCGTCGTTATTATTGTCATTATCTTCTTTTTATTGTCTTTATTATCGTCGTTAATATCGTCGTTATTATCGTCGTTAATATCGTCGTTAATATCGTCATTATCATCGTTGTTATCGTCCTTATTATCCTCAGAATTATCGTCGTTAATATCGTCGTTATTTTGTCATAATCATCGTCGTTAATGTCGTCGTTATTATCGTCATTATCTACGTTGTTATCGTCATAAATATCATCGATAATATCGTCGTGATTATTGTCATTATCTTCTTTTTATCGTCGTTATTAACGTCGTTATTATCGTCGTTAATATCGTCGTTATTATCGTCGTTAATATCGTTATTATCATCGTTGTTATCGTCCTTATTATCCTCATAATTATCGTCGTTAATATCGTCGTTATTTTGTCACAATCATCGTCGTTAATGTCGTCGTTAATATCGTCATTATCATCGTTGTTATCGTCCTTATCATCCTCATAATTATCGTCGTTAATATCGTCGGTATTTTGTCATAATCATCGTCGTTAATGTCGTCGTTATTATCGTCATTATCTACGTTGTTATCGTCATAAATATCATCGATAATATCGTCGTTATTATTGTCATTATCTTCTTTTTATCGTCGTTATTAACGTCGTTATTATCGTCGTTAATATCGTCGTTAATATCGTCATTATCATCGTTGTTATCGTCCTTATCATCCTCATAATTATCGTCGTTAATATCGTCGTTATTTTGTCATAATCATCGTCGTTAATGTCGTCGTTATTATCGTCATTATCTACGTTGTTATCGTCATAAATATCATCGATAATATCGTCGTTATTATTGTCATTATCTTCTTTTTATTGTCTTTATTATCGTCGTAAATATCGTCGTTATTATCGTCGTTAATATCGTCGTTAATATCGTCATTATCATCGTTGTTATCGTCCTTATCATCCTCATAATTATCGTCGTTAATATCGTCGTTATTTTGTCATAATCATCGTCGTTAATGTCGTCGTTATTATCGTCATTATCTACGTTGTTATCGTCATAAATATCATCGATAATATCGTCGTTATTATTGTCATTATCTTCTTTTTATCGTCGTTTTTAACGTCGTTATTATCGTCGTTAATATCGTCGTTAATATCGTCATTATAATCGTTGTTATCGTCCTTATTATCCTCATAATTATCGTCGTTAATATCGTCGTTATTTTGTCATAATCATCGTCGTTAATGTCGTCGTTATTATCGTCATTATCTACGTTGTTATCGACATAAATATTATCTTTAATATCGTCGTTATTATTGTCATTATCTTCTTTTTATTGTCTTTATTATCGTCGTTAATATCGTCGTTATTATCGTCGTTAATATCGTCGTTAATATCGTCATTATCATC
The DNA here is from genome assembly GCA_911387685.1 of Dolichovespula media. Taxonomy (NCBI): domain Eukaryota; kingdom Metazoa; phylum Arthropoda; class Insecta; order Hymenoptera; family Vespidae; genus Dolichovespula; species Dolichovespula media. Next base: position 214,918 of record CAJVQJ010000036.1, read on the forward strand.
GTTGTTATCGTCCTTATTATCCTCATAATTATCGTCGTTAATATCGTCGTTATTTTGTCAAAATCATCGTCGTTAATGTCGTCGTTATTATCGTCATTATCTACGTTGTTATCGTCATAAATATCATCGATAATATCGTCGTTATTATTGTCATTATCTTCTTTTTATCGTCGTTATTAACGTCGTTATTATCGTCGTTAATATCGTCGTTATTATCGTCGTTAATATCGTTATTATCATCGTTGTTATCGTCCTTATTATCCTCATAATTATCGTCGTTAATATCGTCGTTATTTTGTCACAATCATCGTCGTTAATGTCGTCGTTAATATCGTCATTATCATCGTTGTTATCGTCCTTATCATCCTCATAATTATCGTCGTTAATATCGTCGTTATTTTGTCATAATCATCGTCGTTAATGTCGTCGTTATTATCGTCATTATCTACGTTGTTATCGTCATAAATATCATCGATAATATCGTCGTTATTATTGTCATTATCTTCTTTTTATCGTCGTTATTAACGTCGTTATTATCGTCGTTAATATCGTCGTTAATATCGTCATTATCATCGTTGTTATCGTCCTTATCATCCTCATAATTATCGTCGTTAATATCGTCGTTATTTTGTCATAATCATCGTCGTTAATGTCGTCGTTATTATCGTCATTATCTACGTTGTTATCATCATAAATATTATCTTTAATATCGTCGTTATTATTGTCATTATCTTCTTTTTATTGTCTTTATTATCGTCGTTAATATCGTCGTTATTATCGTCGTTAAAATCGTCGTTAATATCGTCATTATCATCGTTGTTATCGTCCTTATTATCCTCATAATTATCGTCGTTAATATCGTCGTTATTTTGTCATAATCGTCGTCGTTAATGTCGTCGTTATTATCGTCATTATCTACGTTGTTATCGTCATAAATAACATCGATAATATCGTCGTTATTATTGTCATTATCTTCTTTTTATCGTCGTTATTAACGTCGTTATTATCGTCGTAAATATCGTCGTTAATATCGTCATTATCATCGTTGTTATCGTCCTTATCATCCTCTTATTTATCGTCGTTAATATCGTCGTTATTTTGTCATAATCATCGTCGTTAATGTCGTCGTTATTATCGTCATTATCTACGTTGTTATCGACATAAATATTATCTTTAATATCGTCGTTATTATTGTCATTATCTTCTTTTTATTGTCTTTATTATCGTCGTTAATATCGTCGTTATTATCGTCGTTAATATCGTCGTTAATATCGTCATTATCATCGTTGTTATCGTCCTTATTATCCTCAGAATTATCGTCGTTAATATCGTCGTTATTTTGTCATAATCATCGTCGTTAATGTCGTCGTTATTATCGTCATTATCTACGTTGTTATCGTCATAAATATCATCGATAATATCGTCGTTATTATTGTCATTATCTTCTTTTTATCGTCGTTATTAACGTCGTTATTATCGTCGTTAATATCGTCGTTATTATCGTCGTTAATATCGTTATTATCATCGTTGTTATCGTCCTTATTATCCTCATAATTATCGTCGTTAATATCGTCGTTATTTTGTCACAATCATCGTCGTTAATGTCGTCGTTAATATCGTCATTATCATCGTTGTTATCGTCCTTATCATCCTCATAATTATCGTCGTTAATATCGTCGTTATTTTGTCATAATCATCGTCGTTAATGTCGTCGTTATTATCGTCATTATCTACGTTGTTATCGTCATAAATATCATCGATAATATCGTCGTTATTATTGTCATTATCTTCTTTTTATCGTCGTTATTAACGTCGTTGTTATCGTCGTTAATATCGTCGTTAATATCGTCATTATCATCGTTGTTATCGTCCTTATCATCCTCATAATTATCGTCGTTAATATCGTCGTTATTTTGTCATAATCATCGTCGTTAATGTCGTCGTTATTATCGTCATTATCTACGTTGTTATCGTCATAAATATCATCGATAATATCGTCGTTATTATTGTCATTATCTTCTTTTTATCGTCGTTATTAACGTCGTTATTATCGTCGTTAATATCGTCGTTAATATCGTCATTATCATCGTTGTTATCGTCCTTATCATCCTCATAATTATCGTCGTTAATATCGTCGTTATTTTGTCATAATCATCGTCGTTAATGTCGTCGTTATTATCGTCATTATCTACGTTGTTATCGACATAAATATTATCTTTAATATCGTCGTTATTATTGTCATTATCTTCTTTTTATTGTCTTTATTATCGTCGTTAATATCGTCGTTATTATCGTCGTTAATATCGTCGTTAATATCGTCATTATCATCGTTGTTATCGTCCTTATTATCCTCATAATTATCGTCGTTAATATCGTCGTTATTTTGTCATAATCATCGTCGTTAATGTCGTCGTTATTATCGTCATTATCTACGTTGTTATCGTCATAAATATCATCGATAATATCGTCGTTATTATTGTCATTATCTTCTTTTTATCGTCGTTATTAACGTCGTTATTATCGTCGTTAATATCGTCGTTATTATCGTCGTTAATATCGTTATTATCATCGTTGTTATCGTCCTTATTATCCTCATAATTATCGTCGTTAATATCGTCGTTATTTTGTCACAATCATCGTCGTTAATGTCGTCGTTAATATCGTCATTATCATCGTTGTTATCGTCCTTATCATCCTCATAATTATCGTCGTTAATATCGTCGTTATTTTGTCATAATCATCGTCGTTAATGTCGTCGTTATTATCGTCATTATCTACGTTGTTATCGTCATAAATATTATCTTTAATATCGTCGTTATTATTGTCATTATCTTCTTTTTATTGTCTTTATTATCGTCGTTAATATCGTCGTTATTATCGTCGTTAATATCGTCGTTAATATCGTCATTATCATCGTTGTTATCGTCCTTATTATCCTCATAATTATCGTCGTTAATATCGTCGTTATTTTGTCATAATCGTCGTCGTTAATGTCGTCGTTATTATCGTCATTATCTACGTTGTTATCGTCATAAATAACATCGATAATATCGTCGTTATTATTGTCATTATCTTCTTTTTATCGTCGTTATTAACGTCGTTATTATCGTCGTTAATATCGTCGTTAATATCGTCATTATCATCGTTGTTATCGTCCTTATCATCCTCATAATTATCGTCGTTAATATCGTCGTTATTTTGTCATAATCATCGACGATAATGTCGTCGTTATTATCGTCATTATCTTCGTTGTTATCGTCATAATTATCATCGTTAATATCGTCGTTATTATTGTCATTATCTTCTTTTAATCGACGTTATTATCGTCGTTAATATCGTCGTTATTATCGTCGTTAATATCGTCATTATCATCGTTGTTATCGTCCTTATTATCCTCATAATTATCGTCGTTAATATCGTCGTTATTTTGTCACAATCATCGTCGTTAATGTCGTCGTTATTATCGTCATTATCTACGTTGTTATCGTCATAAATATCATCGATAATATCGTCGTTATTATTGTCATTATCTTCTTTTTATTGTCTTTATTATCGTCGTTAATATCGTCGTTATTATCGTCGTTAATATCGTCGTTAATATCGTCATTATCATCGTTGTTATCGTCCTTATTATCCTCATAATTATCGTCGTTAATATCGTCGTTATTTTGTCATAATCATCGTCGTTAATGTCGTCGTTATTATAGTCATTATCTACGTTGTTATCGTCATAAATATTATCGTTAATATCGTCGTTATTATTGTCATTATCTTCTTTTTATTGTCTTTATTATCGTCGTTAATATCGTCGTTATTATCGTCGTTAATATCGTCGTTAATATCGTCATTATCATCGTTGTTATCGTCCTTATTATCCTCATAATTATCGTCGTTAATATCGTCGTTATTTTGTCATAATCATCGTCGTTAATGTCGTCGTTATTATCGTCATTATCTACGTTGTTATCGTCATAAATATCATCGATAATATCGTCGTTATTATTGTCATTATCTTCTTTTTATCGTCGTTATTAACGTCGTTATTATCGTCGTTAATATCGTCGTTAATATCGTCATTAACATCGTTGTTATCGTCCTTATCATCCTCATAATTATCGTCGTTAATATCGTCGTTATTTTGTCATAATCATCGTCGTTAATGTCGTCGTTATTATCGTCATTATCTACGTTATTATCGACATAAATATTATCTTTAATATCGTCGTTATTATTGTCATTATCTTCTTTTTATTGTCTTTATTATCGTCGTTAATATCGTCGTTATTATCGTCGTTAATATCGTCGTTAATATCGTCATTATCATCGTTGTTATCGTCCTTATTATCCTCATAATTATCGTCGTTAATATCGTCGTTATGTTGTCATAATCATCGTCGTTAATGTCGTCGTTATTATCGTCATTATCTACGTTGTTATCGTCATAAATATCATCGATAATATCGTCGTTATTATTGTCATTATCTTCTTTTTATCGTCGTTATTAACGTCGTTATTATCGTCGTTAATATCGTCGTTATTATCGTCGTTAATATCGTTATTATCATCGTTGTTATCGTCCTTATTATCCTCATAATTATCGTCGTTAATATCGTCGTTATTTTGTCACAATCATCGTCGTTAATGTCGTCGTTAATATCGTCATTATCATCGTTGTTATCGTCCTTATCATCCTCATAATTATCGTCGTTAATATCGTCGTTATTTTGTCATAATCATCGTCGTTAATGTCGTCGTTATTATCGTCATTATCTACGTTGTTATCGTCATAAATATCATCGATAATATCGTCGTTATTATTGTCATTATCTTCTTTTTATCGTCGTTATTAACGTCGTTATTATCGTCGTTAATATCGTCGTTAATATCGTCATTATCATCGTTGTTATCGTCCTTATCATCCTCATAATTATCGTCGTTAATATCGTCGTTATTTTGTCATAATCATCGTCGTTAATGTCGTCGTTATTATCGTCATTATCTACGTTGTTATCGTCATAAATATTATCTTTAATATCGTCGTTATTATTGTCATTATCTTCTTTTTATTGTCTTTATTATCGTCGTTAATATCGTCGTTATTATCGTCGTTAATATCGTCGTTAATATCGTCATTTTCATCGTTGTTATCGTCCTTATTATCCTCATAATTATCGTCGTTAATATCGTCGTTATTTTGTCATAATCGTCGTCGTTAATGTCGTCGTTATTATCGTCATTATCTACGTTGTTATCGTCATAAATAACATCGATAATATCGTCGTTATTATTGTCATTATCTTCTTTTTATCGTCGTTATTAACGTCGTTATTATCGTCGTAAATATCGTCGTTAATATCGTCATTATCATCGTTGTTATCGTCCTTATCATCCTCTTAATTATCGTCGTTAATATCGTCGTTATTTTGTCATAATCATCGTCGTTAATGTCGTCGTTATTATCGTCATTATCTACGTTGTTATCGACATAAATATTATCTTTAATATCGTCGTTATTATTGTCATTATCTTCTTTTTATTGTCTTTATTATCGTCGTTAATATCGTCGTTATTATCGTCGTTAATATCGTCGTTAATATCGTCATTATCATCGTTGTTATCGTCCTTATTATCCTCAGAATTATCGTCGTTAATATCGTCGTTATTTTGTCATAATCATCGTCGTTAATGTCGTCGTTATTATCGTCATTATCTACGTTGTTATCGTCATAAATATCATCGATAATATCGTCGTTATTATTGTCATTATCTTCTTTTTATCGTCGTTATTAACGTCGTTATTATCGTCGTTAATATCGTCGTTATTATCGTCGTTAATATCGTTATTATCATCGTTGTTATCGTCCTTATTATCCTCATAATTATCGTCGTTAATATCGTCGTTATTTTGTCACAATCATCGTCGTTAATGTCGTCGTTAATATCGTCATTATCATCGTTGTTATCGTCCTTATCATCCTCATAATTATCGTCGTTAATATCGTCGTTATTTTGTCATAATCATCGTCGTTAATGTCGTCGTTATTATCGTCATTATCTACGTTGTTATCGTCATAAATATCATCGATAATATCGTCGTTATTATTGTCATTATCTTCTTTTTATCGTCGTTATTAACGTCGTTGTTATCGTCGTTAATATCGTCGTTAATATCGTCATTATCATCGTTGTTATCGTCCTTATCATCCTCATAATTATCGTCGTTAATATCGTCGTTATTTTGTCATAATCATCGTCGTTAATGTCGTCGTTATTATCGTCATTATCTACGTTGTTATCGTCATAAATATCATCGATAATATCGTCGTTATTATTGTCATTATCTTCTTTTTATCGTCGTTATTAACGTCGTTATTATCGTCGTTAATATCGTCGTTAATATCGTCATTATCATCGTTGTTATCGTCCTTATCATCCTCATAATTATCGTCGTTAATATCGTCGTTATTTTGTCATAATCATCGTCGTTAATGTCGTCGTTATTATCGTCATTATCTACGTTGTTATCGACATAAATATTATCTTTAATATCGTCGTTATTATTGTCATTATCTTCTTTTTATTGTCTTTATTATCGTCGTTAATATCGTCGTTATTATCGTCGTTAATATCGTCGTTAATATCGTCATTATCATCGTTGTTATCGTCCTTATTATCCTCATAATTATCGTCGTTAATATCGTCGTTATTTTGTCATAATCATCGTCGTTAATGTCGTCGTTATTATCGTCATTATCTACGTTGTTATCGTCATAAATATCATCGATAATATCGTCGTTATTATTGTCATTATCTTCTTTTTATCGTCGTTATTAACGTCGTTATTATCGTCGTTAATATCGTCGTTATTATCGTCGTTAATATCGTTATTATCATCGTTGTTATCGTCCTTATTATCCTCATAATTATCGTCGTTAATATCGTCGTTATTTTGTCACAATCATCGTCGTTAATGTCGTCGTTAATATCGTCATTATCATCGTTGTTATCGTCCTTATCATCCTCATAATTATCGTCGTTAATATCGTCGTTATTTTGTCATAATCATCGTCGTTAATGTCGTCGTTATTATCGTCATTATCTACGTTGTTATCGTCATAAATATTATCTTTAATATCGTCGTTATTATTGTCATTATCTTCTTTTTATTGTCTTTATTATCGTCGTTAATATCGTCGTTATTATCGTCGTTAATATCGTCGTTAATATCGTCATTATCATCGTTGTTATCGTCCTTATTATCCTCATAATTATCGTCGTTAATATCGTCGTTATTTTGTCATAATCGTCGTCGTTAATGTCGTCGTTATTATCGTCATTATCTACGTTGTTATCGTCATAAATAACATCGATAATATCGTCGTTATTATTGTCATTATCTTCTTTTTATCGTCGTTATTAACGTCGTTATTATCGTCGTTAATATCGTCGTTAATATCGTCATTATCATCGTTGTTATCGTCCTTATCATCCTCATAATTATCGTCGTTAATATCGTCGTTATTTTGTCATAATCATCGACGATAATGTCGTCGTTATTATCGTCATTATCTTCGTTGTTATCGTCATAATTATCATCGTTAATATCGTCGTTATTATTGTCATTATCTTCTTTGTATCGACGTTATTATCGTCGTTAATATCGTCGTTATTATCGTCGTTAATATCGTCATTATCATCGTTGTTATCGTCCTTATTATCCTCATAATTATCGTCGTTAATATCGTCGTTATTTTGTCACAATCATCGTCGTTAATGTCGTCGTTATTATCGTCATTATCTACGTTGTTATCGTCATAAATATTATCGTTAATATCGTCGTTATTATTGTCATTATCTTCTTTTTATTGTCTTTATTATCGTCGTTAATATCGTCGTTATTATCGTCGTTAATATCGTCGTTAATATCGTCATTATCATCGTTGTTATCGTCCTTATTATCCTCATAATTATCGTCGTTAATATCGTCGTTATTTTGTCATAATCATCGTCGTTAATGTCGTCGTTATTATCGTCATTATCTACGTTGTTATCGTCATAAATATTATCGTTAATATCGTCGTTATTATTGTCATTATCTTCTTTTTATTGTCTTTATTATCGTCGTTAATATCGTCGTTATTATCGTCGTTAATATCGTCGTTAATATCGTCATTATCATCGTTGTTATCGTCCTTATTATCCTCATAATTATCGTCGTTAATATCGTCGTTATTTTGTCATAATCATCGTCGTTAATGTCGTCGTTATTATCGTCATTATCTACGTTGTTATCGTCATAAATATCATCGATAATATCGTCGTTATTATTGTCATTATCTTCTTTTTATCGTCGTTATTAACGTCGTTATTATCGTCGTTAATATCGTCGTTAATATCGTCATTATCATCGTTGTTATCGTCCTTATCATCCTCATAATTATCGTCGTTAATATCGTCGTTATTTTGTCATAATCGTCGTCGTTAATGTCGTCGTTATTATCGTCATTATCTACGTTGTTATCGTCATAAATAACATCGATAATATCGTCGTTATTATTGTCATTATCTTCTTTTTATCGTCGTTATTAACGTCGTTATTATCGTCGTTAATATCGTCGTTAATATCGTCATTATCATCGTTGTTATCGTCCTTATCATCCTCATAATTATCGTCGTTAATATCGTCGTTATTTTGTCATAATCATCGTCGTTAATGTCGTCGTTATTATCGTCATTATCTACGTTGTTATCGACATAAATATTATCTTTAATATCGTCGTTATTATTGCCATTATCTTCTTTTTATTGTCTTTATTATCGTCGTTAATATCGTCGTTATTATCGTCGTTAATATCGTCGTTAATATCGTCATTATCATCGTTGTTATCGTCCTTATTATCCTCATAATTATCGTCGTTAATATCGTCGTTATTTTGTCATAATCATCGTCGTTAATGTCGTCGTTATTATCGTCATTATCTACGTTGTTATCGTCATAAATATCATCGATAATATCGTCGTTATTATTGTCATTATCTTCTTTTTATCGTCGTTTTTAACGTCGTTATTATCGTCGTTAATATCGTCGTTAATATCGTCATTATAATCGTTGTTATCGTCCTTATTATCCTCATAATTATCGTCGTTATTTTGTCACAAACATCGTCGCTAATGTCGTCGTTATTATCGTCATTATCATCGTTGTTATCGTCCTTATCATCCTCATAATTATCGTCGTTAATATCGTCGTTATTTTGTCATAATCATCGTCGTTAATGTCGTCGTTATTATCGTCATTATCTACGTTGTTATCGTCCTAAATATTATCTTTAATATCGTCGTTATTATTGTCATTATCTTCTTTTTATTGTCTTTATTATCGTCGTTAATATCGTCGTTATTATCGTCGTTAATATCGTCGTTAATATCGTCATTATCATCGTTGTTATCGTCCTTATTATCCTCATAATTATCGTCGTTAATATCGTCGTTATTTTGTCATAATCGTCGTCGTTAATGTCGTCGTTATTATCGTCATTATCTACGTTGTTATCGTCATAAATAACATCGATAATATCGTCGTTATTATTGTCATTATCTTCTTTTTATCGTCGTTATTAACGTCGTTATTATCGTCGTTAATATCGTCGTTAATATCGTCATTATAATCGTTGTTATCGTCCTTATTATCCTCATAATTATCGTCGTTATTTTGTCATAAACATCGTCGCTAATGTCGTCGTTATTATCGTCATTATCATCGTTGTTATCGTCCTTATCATCCTTATAATTATCGTCGTTATTTTGTCATAATCATCGTCGATAATGTCGTCGTTATTATCGTCATTATCTACGTTGTTATCGACATAAATATTATCTTTAATATCGTCGTTATTATTTCCATTATCTTCTTTTTATTGTCTTTATTATCGTCGTTAATATCGTCGTTATTATCGTCGTTAATATCGTCGTTAATATCGTCATTATCATCGTTGTTATCGTCCTTATTATCCTCATAATTATCGTCGTTAATATCGTCGTTATTTTGTCATAATCATCGTCGTTAATGTCGTCGTTATTATCGTCATTATCTACGTTGTTATCGTCATAAATATCATCGATAATATCGTCGTTATTATTGTCATTATCTTCTTTTTATCGTCGTTATTAACGTCGTTATTATCGTCGTTAATATCGTCGTTATTATCGTCGTTAATATCGTTATTATCATCGTTGTTATCGTCCTTATTATCCTCATAATTATCGTCGTTAATATCGTCGTTATTTTGTCACAATCATCGTCGTTAATGTCGTCGTTATTATCGTCATTATCATCGTTGTTATCGTCCTTATCATCCTCATAATTATCGTCGTTAATATCGTCGTTATTTTGTCATAATCATCGTCGTTAATGTCGTCGTTATTATCGTCATTATCTACGTTGTTATCGTCATAAATATTATCGTTAATATCGTCGTTATTATTGTCATTATCTTCTTTTTATTGTCTTAATTATCGTCGTTAATATCGTCGTTATTATCGTCGTTAATATCGTCGTTAATATCGTCATTATCATCGTTGTTATCGTCCTTATTATCCTCATAATTATCGTCGTTAATATCGTCGTTATTTTGTCATAATCATCGTCGTTAATGTCGTCGTTATTATCGTCATTATCTACGTTGTTATCGTCATAAATATCATCGATAATATCGTCGTTATTATTGTCATTATCTTCTTTTTATCGTCGTTATTAACGTCGTTATTATCGTCGTTAATATCGTCGTTAATATCGTCATTATCATCGTTGTTATCGTCCTTATCATCCTCATAATTATCGTCGTTAATATCTTCGTTATTTTGTCATAATCATCGTCGTTAATGTCGTCGTTATTATCGTCATTATCTACGTTGTTATCGTCATAAATATCATCGATAATATCGTCGTTATTATTGTCATTATCTTCTTTTTATCGTCGTTTTTAACGTCGTTATTATCGTCGTTAATATCGTCGTTAATATCGTCATTATAATCGTTGTTATCGTCCTTATTATCCTCATAATTATCGTCGTTAATATCGTCGTTATTTTGTCACAATCATCGTCGTTAATGTCGTCGTTATTATCGTCATTATCATCGTTGTTATCGTCCTTATCATCCTCATAATTATCGTCGTTAATATCGTCGTTATTTTGTCATAATCATCGTCGTTAATGTCGTCGTTATTATCGTCATTATCTACGTTGTTATCGTCATAAATATTATCGTTAATATCGTCGTTATTATTGTCATTATCTTCTTTTTATTGTCTTAATTATCGTCGTTAATATCGTCGTTATTATCGTCGTTAATATCGTCGTTAATATCGTCATTATCATCGTTGTTATCGTCCTTATTATCCTCATAATTATCGTCGTTAATATCGTCGTTATTTTGTCATAATCATCGTCGTTAATGTCGTCGTTATTATCGTCATTATCTACGTTGTTATCGTCATAAATATCATCGATAATATCGTCGTTATTATTGTCATTATCTTCTTTTTATCGTCGTTATTAACGTCGTTATTATCGTCGTTAATATCGTCGTTAATATCGTCATTATCATCGTTGTTATCGTCCTTATCATCCTCATAATTATCGTCGTTAATATCGTCGTTATTTTGTCATAATCATCGTCGTTAATGTCGTCGTTATTATCGTCATTATCTACGTGGTTATAGTCATAAATATTATCTTTAATATCGTCGTTATTATTGTCATTATCTTCTTTTTATTGTCTTTATTATCGTCGTTAGTATCGTCGTTATTATCGTCGTTAATATCGTCATTATCATCGTTGTTATCGTCCTTATTATCCTCATAATTATCGTCGTTAATATCGTCGTTATTTTGTCATAATCGTCGTCGTTAATGTCGTCGTTATTATCGTCATTATCTACGTTGTTATCGTCATAAATAACATCGATAATATCGTCGTTATTATTGTCATTATCTTCTTTTTATCGTCGTTATTAACGTCGTTATTATCGTCGTTAATATCGTCGTTAATATCGTCATTATCATCGTTGTTATCGTCCTTATCATCCTCATAATTATCGTCGTTAATATCGTCGTTATTTTGTCATAATCATCGTCGTTAATGTCGTCGTTATTATCGTCATTATCTACGTTGTTATCGACATAAATATTATCTTTAATATCGTCGTTATTATTGTCATTATCTTCTTTTTATTGTCTTTATTATCGTCGTTAATATCGTCGTTATTATCGTCGTTAATATCGTCGTTAATATCGTCATTATCATCGTTGTTATCGTCCTTATTATCCTCATAATTATCGTCGTTAATATCGTCGTTATTTTGTCATAATCATCGTCGTTAATGTCGTCGTTATTATCGTCATTATCTACGTTGTTATCGTCATAAATATCATCGATAATATCGTCGTTATTATTGTCATTATCTTCTTTTTATCGTCGTTATTAACGTCGTTATTATCGTCGTTAATATCGTCGTTATTATCGTCGTTAATATCGTTATTATCATCGTTGTTATCGTCCTTATTATCCTCATAATTATCGTCGTTAATATCGTCGTTATTTTGTCACAATCATCGTCGTTAATGTCGTCGTTAATATCGTCATTATCATCGTTGTTATCGTCCTTATCATCCTCATAATTATCGTCGTTAATATCGTCGTTATTTTGTCATAATCATCGTCGTTAATGTCGTCGTTATTATCGTCATTATCTACGTTGTTATCGTCATAAATATCATCGATAATATCGTCGTTATTATTGTCATTATCTTCTTTTTATCGTCGTTATTAACGTCGTTATTATCGTCGTTAATATCGTCGTTAATATCGTCATTATCATCGTTGTTATCGTCCTTATCATCCTCATAATTATCGTCGTTAATATCGTCGTTATTTTGTCATAATCATCGTCGTTAATGTCGTCGTTATTATCGTCATTATCTACGTTGTTATCGTCATAAATATCATCGATAATATCGTCGTTATTATTGTCATTATCTTCTTTTTATTGTCTTTATTATCGTCGTTAATATCGTCGTTATTATCGTCGTTAATATCGTCGTTAATATCGTCATTATCATCGTTGTTATCGTCCTTATCATCCTCATAATTATCGTCGTTAATATCGTCGTTATTTTGTCATAATCATCGTCGTTAATGTCGTCGTTATTATCGTCATTATCTACGTTGTTATCGTCATAAATATTATCGTTAATATCGTCGTTATTATTGTCATTATCTTCTTTTTATTGTCTTTATTATCGTCGTTAATATCGTCGTTATTATCGTCTTTAATATCGTCGTTAATATCGTCATTATCATCGTTGTTATCGTCCTTATTATCCTCATAATTATCGTCGTTAATATCGTCGTTATTTTGTCATAATCGTCGTCGTTAATGTCGTCGTTATTATCGTCATTATCTACGTTGTTATCGTCATAAATATCATCGATAATATCGTCGTTATTATTGTCATTATCTTCTTTTTATCGTCGTTATTAACGTCGTTATTATCGTCGTTAATATCGTCGTTATTATCGTCGTTAATATCGTTATTATCATCGTTGTTATCGTCCTTATTATCCTCATAATTATCGTCGTTAATATCGTCGTTATTTTGTCACAATCATCGTCGTTAATGTCGTCGTTAATATCGTCATTATCATCGTTGTTATCGTCCTTATCATCCTCATAATTATCGTCGTTAATATCGTCGTTATTTTGTCATAATCATCGTCGTTAATGTCGTCGTTATTATCGTCATTATCTACGTTGTTATCGTCATAAATATCATCGATAATATCGTCGTTATTATTGTCATTATCTTCTTTTTATCGTCGTTATTAACGTCGTTATTATCGTCGTTAATATCGTCGTTAATATCGTCATTATCATCGTTGTTATCGTCCTTATCATCCTCATAATTATCGTCGTTAATATCGTCGTTATTTTGTCATAATCATCGTCGTTAATGTCGTCGTTATTATCGTCATTATCTACGTTGTTATCGTCATAAATATCATCGATAATATCGTCGTTATTATTGTCATTATCTTCTTTTTATTGTCTTTATTATCGTCGTTAATATCGTCGTTATTATCGTCGTTAATATCGTCGTTAATATCGTCATTATCATCGTTGTTATCGTCCTTATCATCCTCATAATTATCGTCGTTAATATCGTCGTTATTTTGTCATAATCATCGTCGTTAATGTCGTCGTTATTATCGTCATTATCTACGTTGTTATCGTCATAAATATCATCGATAATATCGTCGTTATTATTGTCATTATCTTCTTTTTATCGTCGTTATTAACGTCGTTATTATCGTCGTTAATATCGTCGTTAATATCGTCATTATCATCGTTGTTATCGTCCTTATCATCCTCATAATTATCGACGATAATATCGTCGTTATTTTGTCATAATCATCGTCGTTAATGTCGTCGTTATTATCGTCATTATCTACGTTGTTATCGACATAAATATTATCTTTAATATCGTCGTTATTATTGCCATTATCTTCTTTTTATTGTCTTTATTATCGTCGTTAATATCGTCGTTATTATCGTCGTTAATATCGTCGTTAATATCGTCATTATCATCGTTGTTATCGTCCTTATTATCCTCATAATTATCGTCGTTAATATCGTCGTTATTTTGTCATAATCATCGTCGTTAATGTCGTCGTTATTATCGTCATTATCTACGTTGTTATCGTCATAAATATCATCGATAATATCGTCGTTATTATTGTCATTATCTTCTTTTTATCGTCGTTATTAACGTCGTTATTATCGTCGTTAATATCGTCGTTATTATCGTCGTTAATATCGTTATTATCATCGTTGTTATCGTCCTTATTATCCTCATAATTATCGTCGTTAATATCGTCGTTATTTTGTCACAATCATCGTCGTTAATGTCGTCGTTATTATCGTCATTATCATCGTTGTTATCGTCCTTATCATCCTCATAATTATCGTCGTTAATATCGTCGTTATTTTGTCATAATCATCGTCGTTAATGTCGTCGTTATTATCGTCATTATCTACGTTGTTATCGTCATAAATATTATCGTTAATATCGTCGTTATTATTGTCATTATCTTCTTTTTATTGTCTTAATTATCGTCGTTAATATCGTCGTTATTATCGTCGTTAATATCGTCGTTAATATCGTCATTATCATCGTTGTTATCGTCCTTATCATCCTCATAATTATCGTCGTTAATATCGTCGTTATTTTGTCATAATCATCGTCGTTAATGTCGTCGTTATTATCGTCATTATCTACGTTGTTATCGTCATAAATATCATCGATAATATCGTCGTTATTATTGTCATTATCTTCTTTTTATCGTCGTTATTAACGTCGTTATTATCGTCGTTAATATCGTCGTTATTATCGTCGTTAATATCGTTATTATCATCGTTGTTATCGTCCTTATTATCCTCATAATTATCGTCGTTAATATCGTCGTTATTTTGTCACAATCATCGTCGTTAATGTCGTCGTTAATATCGTCATTATCATCGTTGTTATCGTCCTTATCATCCTCATAATTATCGTCGTTAATATCGTCGTTATTTTGTCATAATCATCGTCGTTAATGTCGTCGTTATTATCGTCATTATCTACGTTGTTATCGTCATAAATATCATCGATAATATCGTCGTTATTATTGTCATTATCTTCTTTTTATCGTCGTTATTAACGTCGTTATTATCGTCGTTAATATCGTCGTTAATATCGTCATTATCATCGTTGTTATCGTCCTTATCATCCTCATAATTATCGTCGTTAATATCGTCGTTATTTTGTCATAATCATCGTCGTTAATGTCGTCGTTATTATCGTCATTATCTACGTTGTTATCGTCATAAATATCATCGATAATATCGTCGTTATTATTGTCATTATCTTCTTTTTATTGTCTTTATTATCGTCGTTAATATCGTCGTTATTATCGTCGTTAATATCGTCGTTAATATCGTCATTATCATCGTTGTTATCGTCCTTATCATCCTCATAATTATCGTCGTTAATATCGTCGTTATTTTGTCATAATCATCGTCGTTAATGTCGTCGTTATTATCGTCATTATCTACGTTGTTATCGTCATAAATATCATCGATAATATCGTCGTTATTATTGTCATTATCTTCTTTTTATCGTCGTTATTAACGTCGTTATTATCGTCGTTAATATCGTCGTTAATATCGTCATTATCATCGTTGTTATCGTCCTTATCATCCTCATAATTATCGACGTTAATATCGTCGTTATTTTGTCATAATCATCGTCGTTAATGTCGTCGTTATTATCGTCATTATCTACGTTGTTATCGACATAAATATTATCTTTAATATCGTCGTTATTATTGCCATTATCTTCTTTTTATTGTCTTTATTATCGTCGTTAATATCGTCGTTATTATCGTCGTTAATATCGTCGTTAATATCGTCATTATCATCGTTGTTATCGTCCTTATTATCCTCATAATTATCGTCGTTAATATCGTCGTTATTTTGTCATAATCATCGTCGTTAATGTCGTCGTTATTATCGTCATTATCTACGTTGTTATCGTCATAAATATCATCGATAATATCGTCGTTATTATTGTCATTATCTTCTTTTTATCGTCGTTATTAACGTCGTTATTATCGTCGTTAATATCGTCGTTATTATCGTCGTTAATATCGTTATTATCATCGTTGTTATCGTCCTTATTATCCTCATAATTATCGTCGTTAATATCGTCGTTATTTTGTCACAATCATCGTCGTTAATGTCGTCGTTATTATCGTCATTATCATCGTTGTTATCGTCCTTATCATCCTCATAATTATCGTCGTTAATATCGTCGTTATTTTGTCATAATCATCGTCGTTAATGTCGTCGTTATTATCGTCATTATCTACGTTGTTATCGTCATAAATATTATCGTTAATATCGTCGTTATTATTGTCATTATCTTCTTTTTATTGTCTTAATTATCGTCGTTAATATCGTCGTTATTATCGTCGTTAATATCGTCGTTAATATCGTCATTATCATCGTTGTTATCGTCCTTATCATCCTCATAATTATCGTCGTTAATATCGTCGTTATTTTGTCATAATCATCGTCGTTAATGTCGTCGTTATTATCGTCATTATCTACGTTGTTATCGTCATAAATATCATCGATAATATCGTCGTTATTATTGTCATTATCTTCTTTTTATCGTCGTTATTAACGTCGTTATTATCGTCGTTAATATCGTCGTTATTATCGTCGTTAATATCGTTATTATCATCGTTGTTATCGTCCTTATTATCCTCATAATTATCGTCGTTAATATCGTCGTTATTTTGTCACAATCATCGTCGTTAATGTCGTCGTTAATATCGTCATTATCATCGTTGTTATCGTCCTTATCATCCTCATAATTATCGTCGTTAATATCGTCGTTATTTTGTCATAATCATCGTCGTTAATGTCGTCGTTATTATCGTCATTATCTACGTTGTTATCGTCATAAATATCATCGATAATATCGTCGTTATTATTGTCATTATCTTCTTTTTATCGTCGTTATTAACGTCGTTATTATCGTCGTTAATATCGTCGTTAATATCGTCATTATCATCGTTGTTATCGTCCTTAACATCCTCATAATTATCGTCGTTAATATCGTCGTTATTTTGTCATAATCATCGTCGTTAATGTCGTCGTTATTATCGTCATTATCTACGTTGTTATCGTCATAAATATCATCGATAAAATCGTCGTTATTATTGTCATTATCTTCTTTTTATTGTCTTTATTATCGTCGTTAATATCGTCGTTATTATCGTCGTTAATATCGTCGTTAATATCGTCATTATCATCGTTGTTATCGTCCTTATCATCCTCATAATTATCGTCGTTAATATCGTCGTTATTTTGTCATAATCATCGTCGTTAATGTCGTCGTTATTATCGTCATTATCTACGTTGTTATCGTCATAAATATCATCGATAATATCGTCGTTATTATTGTCATTATCTTCTTTTTATCGTCGTTTTTAACGTCGTTATTATCGTCGTTAATATCGTCGTTAATATCGTCATTATAATCGTTGTTATCGTCCTTATTATCCTCATAATTATCGTCGTTAATATCGTCGTTATTTTGTCATAAACATCGTCGTTAATGTCGTCGTTATTATCGTCATTATCATCGTTGTTATCATCCTTATCATCCTCATAATTATCGTCGTTAATATCGTCGTTATTTTGTCATAATCATCGACGATAATGTCGTCGTTATTATCGTCATTATCTTCGTTGTTATCGTCATAATTATCATCGTTAATATCGTCGTTATTATTGTCATTATCTTCTTTTTATCGACGTTATTATCGTCGTTAATATCGTCGTTATTATCGTCGTTAATATCGTCATTATCATCGTTGTTATCGTCCTTATTATCCTCATAATTATCGTCGTTAATATCGTCGTTATTTTGTCAAAATCATCGTCGTTAATGTCGTCGTTATTATCGTCATTATCTACGTTGTTATCGTCATAAATATTATCGTTAATATCATCGTTATTATTGTCATTATCTTCTTTTTATTGTCTTTATTATCGTCGTTAATATCGTCGTTATTATCGTCGTTAATATCGTCGTTAATATCGTCATTATCATCGTTGTTATCGTCCTTATTATCCTCATAATTATCGTCGTTAATATCGTCGTTATTTTGTCATAATCATCGTCGTTAAAGTCGTCGTTATTATCGTCATTATCTACGTTGTTATCGTCATAAATATTATCGTTAATATCGTCGTTATTATTGTCATTATCTTCTTTTTATTGTCTTTATTATCGTCGTTAATATCGTCGTTATTATCGTCGTTAATATCGTCGTTAATATCGTCATTATCATCGTTGTTATCGTCCTTATTATCCTCATAATTATCGTCGTTAATATCGTCGTTATTTTGTCATAATCATCGTCGTTAATGTCGTCGTTATTATCGTCATTATCTACGTTGTTATCGTCATAAATATCATCGATAATATCGTCGTTATTATTGTCATTATCTTCTTTTTATCGTCGTTATTAACGTCGTTATTATCGTCGTTAATATAGTCGTTAATATCGTCATTATCATCGTTGTTATCGTCCTTATCATCCTCATAATTATCGTCGTTAATATCGTCGTTATTTTGTCATAATCATCGTCGTTAATGTCGTCGTTATTATCGTCATTATCTACGTTGTTATCGTCATAAATATCATCGATAATATCGTCGTTATTATTGTCATTATCTTCTTTTTATCGTCGTTTTTAACGTCGTTATTATCGTCGTTAATATCGTCGTTAATATCGTCGTTAATATCGTCATTATCATCGTTGTTATCGTCCTTATTATCCTCATAATTATCGTCGTTAATATCGTCGTTATTTTGTCATAATCATCGTCGTTAATGTCGTCGTTATTATCGTCATTATCTACGTTGTTATCGTCATAAATATCATCGATAATATCGTCGATATTATTGTCATTATCTTCTTTTTATCGTCGTTATTAACGTCGTTATTATCGTCGTTAATATCGTCGTTATTATCGTCGTTAATATCGTTATTATCATCGTTGTTATCGTCCTTATTATCCTCATAATTATCGTCGTTAATATCGTCGTTATTTTGTCACAATCATCGTCGTTAATGTCGTCGTTAATATCGTCATTATCATCGTTGTTATCGTCCTTATCATCCTCATAATTATCGTCGTTAATATCGTCGTTATTTTGTCATAATCATCGTCGTTAATGTCGTCGTTATTATCGTCATTATCTACGTTGTTATCGTCATAAATATCATCGATAATATCGTCGTTTTTATTGTCATTATCTTCTTTTTATCGTCGTTATTAACGTCGTTATTATCGTCGTTAATGTCGTCGTTATTATCGTCATTATCATCGTTGTTATCGTCCTTATCATCCTCATAATTATCGTCGTTAATATCGTCGTTATTTTGTCATAATCATCGTCGTTAATGTCGTCGTTATTATCGTCATTATCTACGTTGTTATCGTCATAAATATCATCGATAATATCGTCGTTATTATTGTCATTATCTTCTTTTTATCGTCGTTATTAACGTCGTTATTATCGTCGTTAATATCGTCGTTAATATCGTCATTATCATAGTTGTTATCGTCCTTATCATCCTCATAATTATCGTCGTTAATATCGTCGTTATTTTGTCATAATCATCGTCGTTAATGTCGTCGTTATTATCGTCATTATCATCGTTGTTATCATCCTTATCATCCTCATAATTATCGTCGTTAATATCGTCGTTATTTTGTCATAATCATCGACGATAATGTCGTCGTTATTATCGTCATTATCTTCGTTGTTATCGTCATAATTATCATCGTTAATATCGTCGTTATTATTGTCATTATCTTCTTTTTATCGACGTTATTATCGTCGTTAATATCGTCGTTATTATCGTCGTTAATATCGTCATTATCATCGTTGTTATCGTCCTTATTATCCTCATAATTATCGTCGTTAATATCGTCGTTATTTTGTCACAAACATCGTCGTTAATGTCGTCGTTATTATCGTCATTATCTACGTTGTTATCGTCATAAATATTATCGTTAATATCGTCGTTATTATTGTCATTATCTTCTTTTTATTGTCTTTATTATCGTCGTTAATATCGTCGTTATTATCGTCGTTAATATCGTCGTTAATATCGTCATTATCATCGTTGTTATCGTCCTTATTATCCTCATAATTATCGTCGTTAATATCGTCGTTATTTTGTCATAATCATCGTCGTTAATGTCGTCGTTATTATCGTCATTATCTACGTTGTTATCGTCATAAATATTATCGTTAATATCGTCGTTATTATTGTCATTATCTTCTTTTTATTGTCTTTATTATCGTCGTTAATATCGTCGTTATTATCGTCGTTAATATCGTCGTTAATATCGTCATTATCTACGTTGTTATCGTCATAAATATCATCGATAATATCGTCGTTATTATTGTCATTATCTTCTTTTTATCGTCGTTATTAACGTCGTTATTATCGTCGTTAATATCGTCGTTAATATCGTCATTATCATCGTTGTTATCGTCCTTATCATCCTCATAATTATCGTCGTTAATATCGTCGTTATTTTGTCATAATCATCGTCGTTAATGTCGTCGTTATTATCGTCATTATCTACGTTGTTATCGTCATAAATATCATCGATAAAATCGTCGTTATTATTGTCATTATCTTCTTTTTATTGTCTTTATTATCGTCGTTAATATCGTCGTTATTATCGTCGTTAATATCGTCGTTAATATCGTCATTATCATCGTTGTTATCGTCCTTATCATCCTCATAATTATCGTCGTTAATATCGTCGTTATTTTGTCATAATCATCGTCGTTAATGTCGTCGTTATTATCGTCATTATCTACGTTGTTATCGTCATAAATATCATCGATAATATCGTCGTTATTATTGTCATTATCTTCTTTTTATCGTCGTTTTTAACGTCGTTATTATCGTCGTTAATATCGTCGTTAATATCGTCATTATAATCGTTGTTATCGTCCTTATTATCCTCATAATTATCGTCGTTAATATCGTCGTTATTTTGTCATAAACATCGTCGTTAATGTCGTCGTTATTATCGTCATTATCATCGTTGTTATCATCCTTATCATCCTCATAATTATCGTCGTTAATATCGTCGTTATTTTGTCATAATCATCGACGATAATGTCGTCGTTATTATCGTCATTATCTTCGTTGTTATCGTCATAATTATCATCGTTAATATCGTCGTTATTATTGTCATTATCTTCTTTTTATCGACGTTATTATCGTCGTTAATATCGTCGTTATTATCGTCGTTAATATCGTCATTATCATCGTTGTTATCGTCCTTATTATCCTCATAATTATCGTCGTTAATATCGTCGTTATTTTGTCACAATCATCGTCGTTAATGTCGTCGTTATTATCGTCATTATCTACGTTGTTATCGTCATAAATATTATCGTTAATATCATCGTTATTATTGTCATTATCTTCTTTTTATTGTCTTTATTATCGTCGTTAATATCGTCGTTATTATCGTCGTTAATATCGTCGTTAATATCGTCATTATCATCGTTGTTATCGTCCTTATTATCCTCATAATTATCGTCGTTAATATCGTCGTTATTTTGTCATAATCATCGTCGTTAATGTCGTCGTTATTATCGTCATTATCTACGTTGTTATCGTCATAAATATTATCGTTAATATCGTCGTTATTATTGTCATTATCTTCTTTTTATTGTCTTTATTATCGTCGTTAATATCGTCGTTATTATCGTCGTTAATATCGTCGTTAATATCGTCATTATCATCGTTGTTATCGTCCTTATTATCCTCATAATTATCGTCGTTAATATCGTCGTTATTTTGTCATAATCATCGTCGTTAATGTCGTCGTTATTATCGTCATTATCTACGTTGTTATCGTCATAAATATCATCGATAATATCGTCGTTATTATTGTCATTATCTTCTTTTTATCGTCGTTATTAACGTCGTTATTATCGTCGTTAATATAGTCGTTAATATCGTCATTATCATCGTTGTTATCGTCCTTATCATCCTCATAATTATCGTCGTTAATATCGTCGTTATTTTGTCATAATCATCGTCGTTAATGTCGTCGTTATTATCTTCATTATCTACGTTGTTATCGTCATAAATATCATCGATAATATCGTCGTTATTATTGTCATTATCTTCTTTTTATCGTCGTTTTTAACGTCGTTATTATCGTCGTTAATATCGTCGTTAATATCGTCGTTAATATCGTCATTATCATCGTTGTTATCGTCCTTATTATCCTCATAATTATCGTCGTTAATATCGTCGTTATTTTGTCATAATCATCGTCGTTAATGTCGTCGTTATTATCGTCATTATCTACGTTGTTATCGTCATAAATATCATCGATAATATCGTCGTTATTATTGTCATTATCTTCTTTTTATCGTCGTTATTAACGTAGTTATTATCGTCGTTAATATCGTCGTTATTATCGTCGTTAATATCGTTATTATCATCGTTGTTATCGTCCTTATTATCCTCATAATTATCGTCGTTAATATCGTCGTTATTTTGTCACAATCATCGTCGTTAATGTCGTCGTTAATATCGTCATTATCATCGTTGTTATCGTCCTTATCATCCTCATAATTATCGTCGTTAATATCGTCGTTATTTTGTCATAATCATCGTCGTTAATGTCGTCGTTATTATCGTCATTATCTACGTTGTTATCGTCATAATTATCATCGTTAATATCGTCGTTATTATTGTCATTATCTTCTTTTTATCGACGTTATTATCGTCGTTAATATCGTCGTTAATATCGTCATTATCATCATTGTTATCGTCCTTATTATCCTCATAATTATCGTCGTTAATATCGTCGTTATTTTGTCACAATCATCGTCGTTAATGTCGTCGTTATTATCGTCATTATCTACGTTGTTATCGTCATAAGTATTATCGTTAATATCGTCGTTATTATTGTCATTATCTTCTTTTTATTGTCTTTATTATCGTCGTCAATATCGTCGTTATTATCGTCGTTAATATCGTCATTATCATCGTTGTTATCGTCCTTATTATCCTCATAATTATCGTCGTTAATATCGTCGTTATTTTGTCATAATCATCGTCGTTAATGTCGTCGTTATTATCGTCATTATCTACGTTGTTATCGTCATAAATATCATCGATAATATCGTCGTTATTATTGTCATTATCTTCTTTTTATCGTCGTTTTTAACGTCGTTATTATCGTCGTTAATATCGTCGTTATTTTGTCATAATCGTCGTCGTTAATGTCGTCGTTATTATCGTCATTATCTACGTTGTTATCGTCATAAATAACATCGATAATATCGCCGTTATTATTGTCATTATCTTCTTTTTATCGTCATTATTAACGTTGTTATTATCGTCGTTAATATCGTCATTATCATCGTTGTTATCGTCCTTATCATACTCATAATTATCGTCGTTAATATCGTCGTTATTTTGTCATAATCATCGTCGTTAATGTCGTCGTTATTATCGTCATTATCTACGTTGTTATCGACATAAATATTATCTTTAATATCGTCGTTATTATTGTCATTATCTTCTTTTTATTGTCTTTATTATCGTCGTTAATATCGTCGTTATTATCGTCGTTAATATCGTCGTTAATATCGTCATTATCATAGTTGTTATCGTCCTTATTATCCTCATAATTATCGTCGTTAATATCGTCGTTATTTTGTCATAATCATCGTCGTTAATGTCGTCGTTATTATCGTCAGTATCTACGTTGTTATCGTCATAAATATCAACGATAATATCGTCGTTATTATAGTCATTATCTTCTTTTTATCGTCGTTATTAACGTAGTTATTATCGTCGTTAATATCGTCGTTATTATCGTCGTTAATATCGTTATTATCATCGTTGCTATCGTCCTTATTATCCTCATAATTATCGTCGTTAATATCGTCGTTATTTTGTCACAATCATCGTCGTTAATGTCGTCGTTAATATCGTCATTATCATCGTTGTTATCGTCCTTATCATCCTCATAATTATCGTCGTTAATATCGTCGTTATTTTGTCATAATCATCGTCGTTAATGTCGTCGTTATTATCGTCATTATTTACGTTGTTATCGTCATAATTATCATCGTTAATATCGTCGTTATTATTGTCATTATCTTCTTTTTATCGACGTTATTATCGTCGTTAATATCGTCGTTAATATCGTCATTATCATCATTGTTATCGTCCTTATTATCCTCATAATTATCGTCGTTAATATCGTCGTTATTTTGTCACAATCATCGTCGTAAATGTCGTCGTTATTATCGTCATTATCTACGTTGTTATCGTCATAAGTATTATCGTTAATATCGTCGTTATTATTGTCATTATCTTCTTTTTATTGTCTTTATTATCGTCGTTAATATCGTCGTTATTATCGTCGTTAATATCGTCATTATCATCGTTGTTATCGTCCTTATTATCCTCATAATTATCGTCGTTAATATCGTCGTTATTTTGTCATAATCATCGTCGTTAATGTCGTCGTTATTATCGTCATTATCTACGTTGTTATCGTCATAAATATCATCGATAATATCGTCGTTATTATTGTCATTATCTTCTTTTTATCGTCGTTTTTAACGTCGTTATTATCGTCGTTAATATCGTCGTTAATATCGTCATTATAATCGTTGTTATCGTCCTTATTATCCTCATAATTATCGTCGTTAATATCGTCGTTATTTTGTCATAAACATCGTCACTAATGTCGTCGTTATTATCGTCATTATCATCGTTGTTATCGTCCTTATCATCCTCATAATTATCGTCGTTAATATCGTCGTTATTTTGTCATAATCATCGTCGTTAATGTCGTCGTTATTATCGTCATTATCTACGTTGTTATCGTCATAAATATTATCTTTAATATCGTCGTTATTATTGTCATTATCTTCTTTTTATTGTCTTTATTATCGTCGTTAATATCGTCGTTATTATCGTCGTTAATATCGTCGTTAATATCGTCATTATCATCGTTGTTATCGTCCTTATTATCCTCATAATTATCGTCGTTAATATCGTCGTTATTTTGTCATAATCGTCGTCGTTAATGTCGTCGTTATTATCGTCATTATCTACGTTGTTATCGTCATAAATAACATCGATAATATCGTCGTTATTATTGTCATTATCTTCTTTTTATCGTCGTTATTAACGTCGTTATTATCGTCGTTAATATCGTCATTATCATCATTGTTATCGTCCATATCATCCTCATAATTATCGTCGTTAATATCGTCGTTATTTTGTCATAATCATCGTCGTTAATGTCGTCGTTATTATCGTCATTATCTACGTTGTTATCGACATAAATATTATCTTTAATATCGTCGTTATTATTGCCATTATCTTCTTTTTATTGTCTTTATTATCGTCGTTAATATCGTCGTTATTATCGTCGTTAATATCGTCGTTAATATCGTCATTATCATCGTTGTTATCGTCCTTATTATCCTCATAATTATCGTCGTTAATATCGTCGTTATTTTGTCATAATCATCGTCGTTAATGTCGTCGTTATTATCGTCATTATCTACGTTGTTATCGTCATAAATATCATCGATAATATCGTCGTTATTATTGTCATTATCTTCTTTTTATCGTCGTTATTAACGTCGTTATTATCGTCGTTAATATCGTCGTTATTATCGTCGTTAATATCGTTATTATCATCGTTGTTATCGTCCTTATTATCCTCATAATTATCGTCGTTAATATCGTCGTTATTTTGTCACAATCATCGTCGTTAATGTCGTCGTTAATATCGTCATTATCATCGTTGTTATCGTCCTTATCATCCTCATAATTATCGTCGTTAATATCGTCGTTATTTTGTCATAATCATCGTCGTTAATGTCGTCGTTATTATCGTCATTATCTACGTTGTTATCGTCATAAATATCATCGATAATATCGTCGTTATTATTGTCATTATCTTCTTTTTATCGTCGTTATTAACGTCGTTATTATCGTCGTTAATGTCGTCGTTATTATCGTCATTATCATCGTTGTTATCGTCCTTATCATCCTCATAATTATCGTCGTTAATATCGTCGTTATTTTGTCATAATCATCGTCGTTAATGTCGTCGTTATTATCGTCATTATCTACGTTGTTATCGTCATAAATATCATCGATAATATCGTCGTTATTATTGTCATTATCTTCTTTTTATCGTCGTTATTAACGTCGTTATTATCGTCGTTAATATCGTCGTTATTATCGTCGTTAATATCGTTATTATCATCGTTGTTATCGTCCTTATTATCCTCATAATTATCGTCGTTAATATCGTCGTTATTTTGTCACAATCATCGTCGTTAATGTCGTCGTTAATATCGTCATTATCATCGTTGTTATCGTCCTTATCATCCTCATAATTATCGTCGTTAATATCGTCGTTATTTTGTCATAATCATCGTCGTTAATGTCGTCGTTATTATCGTCATTATCATCGTTGTTATCGTCATAAATATCATCGATAATATCGTCGTTATTATTGTCATTATCTTCTTTTTATCGTCGTTATTAACGTCGTTATTATCGTCGTTAATATCGTCGTTAATATCGTCATTATCATCGTTGTTATCGTCATAAATATCATCGATAATATCGTCGTTATTATTGTCATTATCTTCTTTTTATCGTCGTTATTAACGTCGTTATTATCGTCGCTAATGTCGTCGTTATTATCGTCATTATCATCGTTGTTATCGTCCTTATCATCCTCATAATTATCGTCGTTAATATCGTCGTTATTTTGTCATAATCATTGTCGTTAATGTCGTCGTTATTATCGTCATTATCTTCGTTGTTATCGTCCTTATTATCCTCATAATTATCGTCGTTAATATCGTCGTTATTTTGTCATAAACATCGTCGCTAATGTCGTCGTTATTATCGTCATTATCTACGTTGTTATCGACATAAATATTATCTTTAATATCGTCGTTATTATTGTCATTATCTTCTTTTTATTGTGTTTATTATCGTCGTTAATATCGTCGTTATTATCGTCGTTAATATCGTCGTTAATATCGTCATTATCATCGTTGTTTTCGTCCTTATTATCCTCATAATTATCGTCGTTAATATCGTCGTTATTTTGTCATAATCATCGTCGTTAATGTCGTCGTTATTATCGTCATTATCTACGTTGTTATCGTCATAAATATCATCGATAATATCGTCGTTATTATTGTCATTATCTTCTTTTTATCGTCGTTATTAACGTCGTTATTATCGTCGTTAATATCGTCGTTATTATCGTCGTTAATATCGTCATTATCATCGTTGTTATCGTCCTTATCATCCTCATAATTTTCGTCGTTAATATAGTCGTTATTTTGTCATAATCATCGTCGTTAATGTCGTCGTTATTATCGTCATTATCTACGTTGTAATCGTCATAAATATCATCGATAATATCGTCGTTATTATTGTCATTATCTTCTTTTTATTGTCTTTATTATCGTCGTTAATATCGTCGTTATTATCGTCGTTAATATCGTCGTTATTATCGTCGTTAATATCGTCGTTAATATCGTCATTATCATCGTTGTTATCGTCCTTATTATCCTCATAATTATCGTCGTTAATATCGTCGTTATTATCGTTATTATCATCGTTGTTATCGTCGTTATTATCCGCATAATTATCGTCGTTAATATCGTCGTTATTATCGTCATTGTCATCGTTGTTATCGTCGTTATTATCCTCATAATTATCGTCGTTATTATCGTCGTTATTTCGTCATTATCATCGTTGTTATCGTCGTTATTATCGTCGTTAATATCGTCATTATCATCGTTGTTATCGTCCTTATTATCCTCATAATTATCGTCGTTAAGATCGTCGTTATTTTGTCACAATCATCGCCGTTAATGTCGTCGTTATTATCGTCATTATCATCGTTGTTATCGTCCTTATCATCCTCATAATTATCGTCGTTAATATCGTCGTTATTTTGTCATAATCATCGTCGTTAATGTCGTCGTTATTATCGTCATTATCTACGTTGTTATCGTCATAAATATCATCGATAATATCGTCGTTATTATTGTCATTATCTTCTTTTTATCGTCGTTATTAACGTCGTTATTATCGTCGTTAATATTGTCGTTAATATCGTCATTATCATCGTTGTTATCGTCCTTATCATCCTCAGAATTATCGTCGTTAATATCGTCGTTATTTTGTCATAATCATCGTCGTTAATGTCGTCGTTATTATCGTCATTATCATCGTTGTTATCGTCATAAATATCATCGATAATATCGTCGTTATTATTGTCATTATCTTCTTTTTATCGTCGTTATTAACGTCGTTATTATCGTCGTTAATATCGTCGTTAATATCGTCATTATCATCGTTGTTATCGTCCTTATTATCCTCATAGTTATCGTCGTTAATATCGTCGTTATTTTGTCATAAACATCGTCGCTAATGTCGTCGTTATTATCGTCATTATCATCGTTGTTATCGTCCTTATCATCCTCATAATTATCGTCGTTAATATCGTCGTTATTTTGTCATAATCATTGTCGTTAATGTCGTCGTTATTATCGTCATTATCTTCGTTGTTATCGTCCTTATTATCCTCATAATTATCGTCGTTTATATCGTCGTTATTTTGTCATAAACATCGTCGCTAATGTCGTCGTTATTATCGTCATTATCTACGTTGTTATCGACATAAATATTATCTTTAATATCGTCGTTATTATTGTCATTATCTTCTTTTTATTGTGTTTATTATCGTCGTTAATATCGTCGTTATTATCGTCGTTAATATCGTCGTTAATATCGTCATTATCATCGTTGTTATCGTCCTTATTATCCTCATAATTATCGTCGTTAATATCGTCGTTATTTTGTCATAATCATCGTCGTTAATGTCGTCGTTATTATCGTCATTATCTACGTTGTTATAGTCATAAATATCATCGATAATATCGTCGTTATTATTGTCATTATCTTCTTTTTATCGTCGTTATTAACGTCGTTATTATCGTCGTTAATATCGTCGTTATTATCGTCGTTAATATCGTTATTATCATCGTTGTTATCGTCCTTATTATCCTCATAATTATCGTCGTTAATATCGTCGTTATTTTGTCACAATCATCGTCGTTAATGTCGTCGTTAATATCGTCATTATCATCGTTGTTATCGTCCTTATCATCCTCATAATTAT
Organism: Dolichovespula media; assembly: GCA_911387685.1. Classification (NCBI taxonomy): domain Eukaryota; kingdom Metazoa; phylum Arthropoda; class Insecta; order Hymenoptera; family Vespidae; genus Dolichovespula; species Dolichovespula media. Next base: position 244,846 of record CAJVQJ010000036.1, read on the forward strand.
CGTCGTTAATATCGTCGTTATTTTGTCATAATCATCGTCGTTAATGTCGTCGTTATTATCGTCATTATCCACGTTGTTATCGTCATAAATATCATCGATAATATCGTCGTTATTATTGTCATTATCTTCTTTTTATCGTCGTTATTAACGTCGTTATTATCGTCGTTAATATCGTCGTTAATATCGTCATTATCATCGTTGTTATCGTCCTTATCATCCTCATAATTATCGTCGTTAATATCGTCGTTATTTTGTCATAATCATCGTCGTTAATGTCGTCGTTATTATCGTCATTATCTACGTTGTAATCGTCATAAATATCATCGATAATATCGTCGTTATTATTGTCATTATCTTCTTTTTATCGTCGTTATTAACGTCGTTATTATCGTCGTTAATGTCGTCGTTATTATCGTCATTATCATCGTTGTTATCGTCCTTATCATCCTCATAATTATCGTCGTTAATATCGTCGTTATTTTGTCATAATCATCGTCGTTAATGTCGTCGTTATTATCGTCATTATCTACGTTGTTATCGTCATAAATATCATCGATAATATCGTCGTTATTATTGTCATTATCTTCTTTTTATCGTCGTTATTAACGTCGTTATTATCGTCGTTAATATCGTCGTTATTATCGTCGTTAATATCGTTATATCATCGTTGTTATCGTCCTTATTATCCTCATAATTATCGTCGTTAATATCGTCGTTATTTTGTCACAATCATCGTCGTTAATGTCGTCGTTAATATCGTTATTATCATCGTTGTTATCGTCCTTATCATCCTCATAATTATCGTCGTTAATATCGTCGTTATTTTGTCATAATCATCGTCGTTAATGTCGTCGTTATTATCGTCATTATCCACGTTGTTATCGAAATAAATATCATCGATAATATCGTCGTTATTATTGTCATTATCTTCTTTTTATCGTCGTTATTAACGTCGTTATTATCGTCGTTAATATCGTCGTTAATATCGTCATTATCATCGTTGTTATCGTCCTTATCATCCTCATAATTATCGTCGTTAATATCGTCGTTATTTTGTCATAATCATCGTCGTTAATGTCGTCGTTATTATCGTCATTATCTACGTTGTAATCGTCATAAATATCATCGATAATATCGTCGTTATTATTGTCATTATCTTCTTTTTATTGTCTTTATTATCGTCGTTAATATCGTCGTTATTATCGTCGTTAATATCGTCGTTAATATCGTCATTATCATCGTTGTTATCGTCCTTATCATCCTCATAATTATCGTCGTTAATATCGTCGTTATTTTGTCATAATCATCGTCGTTAATGTCGTCGTTATTATCGTCATTATCATCGTTGTTATCGTCATAAATATCATCGATAATATCGTCGTTATTATTGTCATTATCTTCTTTTTATCGTCGTTATTAACGTCGTTATTATCGTCGTTAATATCGTCGTTAATATCGTCATTATCATCGTTGTTATCGTCCTTATTATCCTCATAGTTATCGTCGTTAATATCGTCGTTATTTTGTCATAAACATCGTCGCTAATGTCGTCGTTATTATCGTCATTATCATCGTTGTTATCGTCCTTATCATCCTCATAATTATCGTCGTTAATATCGTCGTTATTTTGTCACAATCATTGTCGTTAATGTCGTCGTTATTATCGTCATTATCTTCGTTGTTATCGTCCTTATTATCCTCATAATTATCGTCGTTAATATCGTCGTTATTTTGTCATAAACATCGTCGCTAATGTCGTCGTTATTATCGTCATTATCTTCGTTGTTATCGACATAAATATTATCTTTAATATCGTCGTTATTATTGTCATTATCTTCTTTTTATTGTGTTTATTATCGTCGTTAATATCGTCGTTATTATCGTCGTTAATATCGTCGTTAATATCGTCATTATCATCGTTGATATCGTCCTTATTATCCTCATAATTATCGTCGTTAATATCGTCGTTATTTTGTCATAATCATCGTCGTTAATGTCGTCGTTATTATCGTCATTATCTACGTTGTTATCGTCATAAATATCATCGATAATATCGTCGTTATTATTGTCATTATCTTCTTTTTATCGTCGTTATTAACGTCGTTATTATCGTCGTTAATATCGTCGTTATTATCGTCGTTAATATCGTTATTATCATCGTTGTTATCGTCCTTATTATCCTCATAATTATCGTCGTTAATATCGTCGTTATTTTGTCACAATCATCGTCGTTAATGTCGTCGTTAATATCGTCATTATCATCGTTGTTATCGTCCTTATCATCCTCATAATTATCGTCGTTAATATCGTCGTTATTTTGTCATAATCATCGTCGTTAATGTCGTCGTTATTATCGTCATTATCCACGTTGTTATCGTCATAAATATCATCGATAATATCGTCGTTATTATTGTCATTATCTTCTTTTTATCGTCGTTATTAACGTCGTTATTATCGTCGTTAATATCGTCGTTAATATCGTCATTATCATCGTTGTTATCGTCCTTATCATCCTCATAATTATCGTCGTTAATATCGTCGTTATTTTGTCATAATCATCGTCGTTAATGTCGTCGTTATTATCGTCATTATCTACGTTGTAATCGTCATAAATATCATCGATAATATCGTCGTTATTATTGTCATTATCTTCTTTTTATTGTCTTTATTATCGTCGTTAATATCGTCGTTATTATCGTCGTTAATATCGTCGTTATTATCGTCGTTAATATCGTCGTTAATATCGTCATTATCATCGTTGTTATCGTCCTTATTATCCTCATAATTATCGTCGTTAATATCGTCGTTATTATCGTTATTATCATCGTTGTTATCGTCGTTATTATCCGCATAATTATCGTCGTTAATATCGTCGTTATTATCGTCATTGTCATCGTTGTTATCGTCGTTATTATCCTCATAATTATCGTCGTTATTATCGTCGTTATTTCGTCATTATCATCGTTGTTATCGTCGTTATTATCGTCGTTAATATCGTCATTATCATCGTTGTTATCGTCCTTATTATCCTCATAATTATCGTCGTTAATATCGTCGTTATTTTGTCACAATCATCGCCGTTAATGTCGTCGTTATTATCGTCATTATCATCGTTGTTATCGTCCTTATCATCCTCATAATTATCGTCGTTAATATCGTCGTTATTTTGTCATAATCATCGTCGTTAATGTCGTCGTTATTATCGTCATTATCTACGTTGTTATCGTCATAAATATCATCGATAATATCGTCGTTATTATTGTCATTATCTTCTTTTTATCGTCGTTATTAACGTCGTTATTATCGTCGTTAATATTGTCGTTAATATCGTCATTATCATCGTTGTTATCGTCCTTATCATCCTCAGAATTATCGTCGTTAATATCGTCGTTATTTTGTCATAATCATCGTCGTTAATGTCGTCGTTATTATCGTCATAAATATCATCGATAATATCGTCGTTATTATTGTCATTATCTTCTTTTTATCGTCGTTATTAACGTCGTTATTATCGTCGTTAATATCGTCGTTATTATCGTCGTTAATATCGTTATATCATCGTTGTTATCGTCCTTATTATCCTCATAATTATCGTCGTTAATATCGTCGTTATTTTGTCACAATCATCGTCGTTAATGTCGTCGTTAATATCGTTATTATCATCGTTGTTATCGTCCTTATCATCCTCATAATTATCGTCGTTAATATCGTCGTTATTTTGTCATAATCATCGTCGTTAATGTCGTCGTTATTATCGTCATTATCCACGTTGTTATCGAAATAAATATCATCGATAATATCGTCGTTATTATTGTCATTATCTTCTTTTTATCGTCGTTATTAACGTCGTTATTATCGTCGTTAATATCGTCGTTAATATCGTCATTATCATCGTTGTTATCGTCCTTATCATCCTCATAATTATCGTCGTTAATATCGTCGTTATTTTGTCATAATCATCGTCGTTAATGTCGTCGTTATTATCGTCATTATCTACGTTGTAATCGTCATAAATATCATCGATAATATCGTCGTTATTATTGTCATTATCTTCTTTTTATTGTCTTTATTATCGTCGTTAATATCGTCGTTATTATCGTCGTTAATATCGTCGTTAATATCGTCATTATCATCGTTGTTATCGTCCTTATCATCCTCATAATTATCGTCGTTAATATCGTCGTTATTTTGTCATAATCATCGTCGTTAATGTCGTCGTTATTATCGTCATTATCATCGTTGTTATCGTCATAAATATCATCGATAATATCGTCGTTATTATTGTCATTATCTTCTTTTTATCGTCGTTATTAACGTCGTTATTATCGTCGTTAATATCGTCGTTAATATCGTCATTATCATCGTTGTTATCGTCCTTATTATCCTCATAGTTATCGTCGTTAATATCGTCGTTATTTTGTCATAAACATCGTCGCTAATGTCGTCGTTATTATCGTCATTATCATCGTTGTTATCGTCCTTATCATCCTCATAATTATCGTCGTTAATATCGTCGTTATTTTGTCACAATCATTGTCGTTAATGTCGTCGTTATTATCGTCATTATCTTCGTTGTTATCGTCCTTATTATCCTCATAATTATCGTCGTTAATATCGTCGTTATTTTGTCATAAACATCGTCGCTAATGTCGTCGTTATTATCGTCATTATCTTCGTTGTTATCGACATAAATATTATCTTTAATATCGTCGTTATTATTGTCATTATCTTCTTTTTATTGTGTTTATTATCGTTGTTAATATCGTCGTTATTATCGTCGTTAATATCGTCGTTAATATCGTCATTATCATCGTTGATATCGTCCTTATTATCCTCATAATTATCGTCGTTAATATCGTCGTTATTTTGTCATAATCATCGTCGTTAATGTCGTCGTTATTATCGTCATTATCTACGTTGTTATCGTCATAAATATCATCGATAATATCGTCGTTATTATTGTCATTATCTTCTTTTTATCGTCGTTATTAACGTCGTTATTATCGTCGTTAATATCGTCGTTATTATCGTCGTTAATATCGTTATTATCATCGTTGTTATCGTCCTTATTATCCTCATAATTATCGTCGTTAATATCGTCGTTATTTTGTCACAATCATCGTCGTTAATGTCGTCGTTAATATCGTCATTATCATCGTTGTTATCGTCCTTATCATCCTCATAATTATCGTCGTTAATATCGTCGTTATTTTGTCATAATCATCGTCGTTAATGTCGTCGTTATTATCGTCATTATCCACGTTGTTATCGTCATAAATATCATCGATAATATCGTCGTTATTATTGTCATTATCTTCTTTTTATCGTCGTTATTAACGTCGTTATTATCGTCGTTAATATCGTCGTTAATATCGTCATTATCATCGTTGTTATCGTCCTTATCATCCTCAAAATTATCGTCGTTAATATCGTCGTTATT